>CM040246.1:130468354-130718353 GCA_022545495.1 Chrysanthemum lavandulifolium | reverse complement strand
GTTTTATGTTTTAATTGGATATGGTGAGTTCAAAAGTGGGGTTTTGAATTGGGTTACTAGAGGGTGTTTTGGGAGTGTGAGTGCAAGCGGAAAAAAAGTGAAGTGACGTTGAGATGACGTCTAATTTGACTTAAGTCACTGCACCGATGATCTTATATCAAGGTACAAAACACATAAAAACACTACCATTTTTTCTTGTATTTCTTGAACAAATGCAAAACTGACACCTTTGAATAGGCCACTGCCTAAACCCAACCATAAACACCATCTAAAACTGCCAAAAAAAAAAAAAAAAAAAAAAAAGGCCGGAAACTTTCACCGTTACTTTCTGCGGGTTCTATAACCTAGTAGATCAACTTCGAACCTTAACCTTGAATCCAGTAGGACGACAAATTTAAGTAGATCGATCTACAAATGGGTCAAGTCTGCATTTATAACGATCCACCTGTACCACCATTTCACTCATGCAATTGTGAATTCAATGCAGATGAACTTTCAAATGTACGTGATCATAATTTCGTATACAAGAACATAGTCTTTTTTTTCCCTAACCATTACGAGAGACCTTTGCAAACAATACTAGACCAAGCTTAAAATTCCCAGAGAACATGTCTATGCACCTTACATATGTTGGCTATTTTGAAAATTTTGCCTTGAGAGACCAAGAATGAAAATTAATTTTCAAATGTGATCAATGGTAGGACGCATTTCAATGTCTTTGGTTTTGTCTCGTTACGATGTACCTCAGCTTGAGCCTATATGGACTATATGAGATCATTCATTCATCAAAATTATTATTTTTGTATCAAAAGGGAAAGAAGAAATAAAATGCTTGGATGTAACATTGAATTCCGAAGAATGCATCTATGGACCTGACTAGGAAAATTGGAAGAAAGCCTGTAGGATTTTGACGGGGATAAGTACGTTTATGGATCTATAAACGGTTATCGTGAAATATCTTGTTTATGTATGGTGCGTCTCAATAATGTATATACACGTTACATTTGAATTTGTAGGGTTTAGAGGTTCTTGGCGTTGTCCGCGCGTTGCGGAGACGGATCTGCGTGTGATTATACTTTTGGTGATAGCAAGTATTTTTGATCCATTAGTTTTAGAGAACAAAAAAAAAAAAAAAGAATGTCTAACATATGTTATTAATTGAAAATTAGTTTGTTTTTTACTTTACGCGTTTAGTAACATAATAAAAGATTTTATAGCGGGGTGCTTTCTGTGATTATATGTTTTCATGATCTTAACTTTTATATATGGCGATAACAATGGAACAACTTTCTGCACATTATTGCTTTAAAAATGACGAAACACATGCATCGCGTCTGCGATGATCTGAAGCGATGGTCAGCGATATTCTTTAGTCGTTTTGGACGTGTAATATTATATATCGTTTAAGCATAGAGGGTGTTTTAAAATAGCGGTTTAATACCATATAGTGGTATATATTCTTCTAAGTTGTGGTGGTAAATGGTGGTCCATTCGCGTGGTCGAAAAGGTGATGTAAGAAAGTACATTACATAAAGATTGGTTTACATGATCCGACAATGATTTGTAAATTTTAATTATTGGGTATTTTAAAGAAAGAAAAGATAAGATGATTTAAAGCTATTGTTTTGTACTATATGGTATATTAAGTGTCTTTTGAATGAAGGGTATTTTAATAATATTACTAATGAATTGTAAAATATCATCTAGGGGTTTTAAAGATATAAATAATAAAATGATTTACGTATTATTGTTTTGTCTATTTGATATATTAATTGCACTTTTGAGTGATGAGATATTTTAATTATATTATTAATGATTTGTAAATTTCATTTAAAGAGTGTTTTAATTAAAAAGTAAAATTAGATGATTTATGCATTACTGTTTTGTACCAAGTGTTATATTAATTATACTTTTGAGTGAGAGTATTTTAGTGATATCATTAATTCTGGCATTAATATACACGAATATTCTGAAGTTAATAAATGTTCAATTTTGACAAACTATTAAAATCGTGCTTACAAGTTTAGCGGGTTATTTTTATTAGAAATGTTTTTATCTTAAAAATTTTAAGGTTCTTTATTTAGAATGTCCTAAACACTTTATATAGTAGTATAAATAAGACTTTTCAAGGTTGTATATACATAGTTTTCATGATTTGTAAAATATATATGAGAGAGTATCTTTTTGCCGTGAACATATGTCAATCATCTAGTGATAAGTAACCAAGTTTAATACAAATGTATCTCTTTGCTTCCTTATTGGTTTGTTAGCTACTCAAACTCACGGGACACGTGTTTGTAGAAATCAAGGGAATAATGAAAAATTGTATTATTCAGATTCAATGAATTAAATATACTACATTACATTAAATAGGAAAATAACAAAACCTAACTTTAAATACTAGATGGGCCTAAACAACGGGCCGGGCTAATGGCGCTTGTATTAACTGTTCACCTCAAACTCACGCGTCTTCATTGAGAGTTTGACAAAACTTTAATTCGAGACAGATGAATCGAGCAACGGATCCAGGCGGAACAACAGCGAGACATACTCTGATTCGTGGCGGAGAGATCCGAGCAGGTGAGCGAAGAGAAAATTGAGGCAAACAACAACATACACAGATCTGATTGGCGGAGAGATCAGCAGATGTAGACGAAGAAGCGATTGGGAAGACAGACAGATGCAAAGCAGCGGCGATTGAGCGGACATTAGCGACCAAAACCGACGGAACCGGATACGAACCACATGTGAAATCAAAACATGTTGTTGATCTCGAGATGCAACACATAACTACTCAAGACATAGTCGGATTAGTTAAGACTATTGCATCACGATACCCAACACAAACCGATCACCAATGCAACACCAAGTATAACCAAACCAAACAAGGGCTTCAAATTCTTCAAATCACGAAACCAATACTAATACCATACCAAAACTAATTCATAACCAAATGAACCACCATAATCCGTTACAACCTGAACAAATGAGAGAATACCAATAGATGCAAATTCTCCCTCAAACCGATGCAAAACCAAATACCGATAGTTTACGTTGAAATAAACCTAAGGTATAGAATACAAATAGAAAATGATTTAACAAACACCAAACGTTCGTCGACAAGAACCAATAAACAAACAAACCTTTTCTTTTATTTTCTTTTCTTTTTCATGGCTCTTGATACCATGTAGAAATTAAGGGAATCTTGAAAAAGCAGTATTATCTGATTCGGTGAATTACATAGACTACATTACATTAAATAGAAAAATAACAAACCCAACCTAAATACTAGATGGGCCTAAACCAACGAAATGAGCCAATGAGCCTTATTAGCTAACAACGTTATCATTTTAGAGGCCACAACCATACAAACTACTAACCCAAAATCCCAAACTAACTTTTGCGTCATTTTCACATTTTTGTGTTATCATTTCTCATTTCATTTCGGTTTTGACCTTGTAATCTTCTTTCTAGTTCTCTACAATTCATTGTAATCATTCCACTTCCATATATCCAATAACAAATCATTCATCTAAGCGATTTGAGTCATGTTCTTAATTCTTTGATTCCTAATTGCTAGTTGGGTTTGTTATAATTGTTGTTTGTAATTCGATTGTGTTACATTTGGTATCGGACCTAGCTCATGGAAAAAGCTCAAAGAAATTCCACCATTGATTATGTTAGGAAGTTGTTATAGTCGGGTTAGCGTTACAACTCTTGTTAGTGTCTTCCCAATCACAAATATGTCATTCTTTAATCCATTTCAGTTCTAAATCGCAAATACGTGTTGAGTTTGTTGTAATCAAGTTGTGTAGTCAATCTTGGAATTTTTTGTGCCATAATCAAGAAAGCATTTACTGAGTGTAAAAATGGTGGGAACAAGATCATCTTTGGCATTTGGCAGACCTAATACTGGAAATAATGGTAATGACAATGGTGATAACTTAGGGGGTGGATGAAAACACTAAAGCTTGGGTTAAACAATTGCTTGAAACCACCATGGCAGGTATAAACACTCAACTATAAGAAGTTACCACTAATATGAGTAATATGTTAATTCAACATGATTATGTGGCTAGAGATGTTAATAGGATGAAAAATGGAGAAAGAAATAGTGGAAATAAGCCGTTACAATTTGGCAGAATCACTAAATTAGAATTTCCTAAGTTTCATGACACTGATGTTAGAGGTTGGTTGTATAGGTGTCAACAATTCTTTAATGTAGAAGAAGTTGATGATTTGGATAAGGTCAAATTAGCTTCAATTCATTTCTATGATAGTGCAATAGTTTGGCATCAGCAGTTTGAAAGAATTCATGGTGATTCAGTAGGTTGGAATGAGTATACAACTGCTTTGTTGGCTAGATTTGATACTGAGTTTGACGATTCATTGTCCAAGCTTAAGAATCTGAAAATATGAGACTTCTATGCAAAAGTATCAAGATAAGTTTGAATTGTTGTTGAACAAGGTAGATTTATGCCACTAGTTTATTTTTTTAGGAGGAATTCCACAAAGTATTTCTTAGCTTGTAAGGATCTTTACGCCCTAATCCTTGTCTGACAAGTCTATGCAAATTGCAAGAAGCTACTAAAGCTGCTCATAAGGCTAGGCAGAGTGTCATTTTGCCTTTATACAAAACTAATGTTGTCCAAAATAGTTACGGAATAAAGGTAGTTATGTGCGAAAAATCAATCAAACACATTAGCATTACCTGCTAATAGGTCTAACAATGTAGTCGCAACACCTTCAAAAAGTATTTGTCACAAAAGAGTTTGATGATAAGAGGGTGAATGGTTGTGTTTTTATTGTGAAAGTTTGTGCACGTCACAAGTTGTCACACCATTAAAGCGGAAACACGAATGTAACGGTAAAGGCACAAGCATAAGATAATAGAACATGCCATCATTAAGTTTAAGGAAATAGTACATTATTACAATATTGTTTTAGCCAACTTGACAATAGAAACATAAGTCTTAGTTTTCAAAAGATAATGTCTTATTACATAATGACAACAAAGATGACATGTGAAGACCCCTTTATGCAAATGCCTTCATGAGAATGCTTACTGACGATCACCTGAAATGCATTAGAAAACGGGCTAATTGTGAAAATAGTTGGTGAGTACACATGTTTTATATTTTACGAAAACCTTTTTAGAGAAAGTTCTCATGGCAAATGTCTTGTCAATCCATCCTGTTACAAGTCCCACCCATATAAGACTTGAAACATATAAGTTCACATACATTTTCATAATAAAAGTAAGTTCTAAGCCTTTGGGAAAATTTCCACATAGTAAAGGTGATGGCAACCCATCATGTTACAAGTCCCACATACAAGACTTATAACCTATGGATTCACAACCCATTGCATAAAAGATAGTACTCTTATAGCCAAAACACACTTGGTCTTAATAATTTTCAATAAAACACAATGTATATGATATAGTTATGCAACATAAGCCACTACAATAAATAATATGCATTCCGTTGACAAGGGAAAGAGATATTGGCCGACCTCTAATAGCGCTATCCATACTATCTAATGCTTCATCGACAAGGGAGCCGTCATTTAGTGCGTATAAATTGGAGTGTGAGCGGCAAACCAATCGGGACTAACAATATGAATGTACAAGCGGTAAAACTATTATATATAATTCAAATAAGAAGCACATCAAGTTCAAAAGTACGTCCAATCATAAGTTCAAAATGTACCAAAGAGTTCAAAACAAGTCACGAGAGTTCAAAATATAACATAAGGTTCAAAAGCAATTTTAAAGAGCTCAAGTAAAAACACAAATCATGTACTTCACCCCAAAAATACAGTGAAAACAGTAAAATAGGGGCTATAATTACTCTCCTTAAATTCGGAGAGTGACAAGAGACAATAACGGATACAAAGGACAAGGAAAACCCGACGAGCACATGAACGAAAATGACCAAACACGAACTAGGAACCCAACGAATGTGTTTCTCTAAAATTGATCTAAAAAAGTAACACGACACTCATTAGACCCTCAACGATATGCTCGGGCTCGACGATGAAAATAGCAAGTCAAATATACAAGTTACGTCACAAAATCACACTTTGATCAAATGACACAAAAACACATATTTTTCCAGGTTTTCAGGTCATAATGGGTGGTCATTTTGCCAGGTTATACTCAACCACTGATCGAGCTCTTAAAGTATGTGTTAATAACGTGTCTTGGGCATCTCCTATAATTTTTGTGGAACTTTTTAAAGACTTCTACCCGGCCTTTCATTCCCGACTCCAAAAGTGGTCAAATTTGGACATACGAAAGTATTTTGAATGGAAGAGGGACTAGACAAAAGTATTATGGTTACGGCCAATGGGAGACATTAGCTAAGACATAAAAGTAACTCTCTCAAAATTTACAAGCATGGATTTTTCATGGATATTGATACCTTACACCATTTTGTAAATCTATGTAACCAAACAACTTCATCTCTTTAAAAATCTTATATTTTTGAAAACTAAACTCAGAGCACTTGATTTTAGACCCAAGAAGTATGTCAAAACTCCAATTATTCATCAATATATCATAAAAATAAGTTGACTCCAAAGTTCAAAAGTGGGCGGTTAGAAATTTCCTTTTGCCAAAAACAAGCCCAACCACCACCCACATAATAAAAAACGGCCCCATTAACTCTTATAATCATTTTATATTATTCTTAGCACTATTTTATCAAGAAATCTCAATTGGTTCAATAGATCTATATGCCTCTTTTATACATGTACTCTAATGGTGTCAATATAACTAGATCTATGATTTTATGTGAGAAACTTTGTATAAACTCTTAGATTTACCCAATAAAATCAACAAACCAAACTTTTTGTACATAATATATACTCATTTAAAAGTGTTTTAACAAGGAAAACACATATATACAATGATTTCATATAAACATAAAGTAAAATGTAAGAATAGTCTTCA
Source organism: Chrysanthemum lavandulifolium (assembly GCA_022545495.1). Classification (NCBI taxonomy): domain Eukaryota; kingdom Viridiplantae; phylum Streptophyta; class Magnoliopsida; order Asterales; family Asteraceae; genus Chrysanthemum; species Chrysanthemum lavandulifolium. The sequence continues at coordinate 130,711,398 of CM040246.1, read as the reverse complement.
AGACTTTCTTTTGAGAAGAGATTTGGTAAAGTGAGATACAAGTCTCCTTGTACCTTGAATACTACCTTCAATTTAGCTTGAAATTTGAATGATGATGGTGTTTGGGTGATGTTAGCTGATAGAAAGGACAAGAACAACAAGAGGAGAGATTTTTTTTCTCAAACTAGTGGTGAATATGAGGAAGTGAAAGTGGTTTTAGGCTTTTATAGTATCTTATGTAAATGGTATTGCATGTATTCAAGTGGTTTTGGTGGAAACTTGTATGGGGCGACCACTTGTACAAAAGGAAGAGACATGGTGTTATTTTTATGGGTAATGTATAGTCTAGTTGTTTGATGATATAAATAAGACGCGAAGTCTCAAAAACGCGTAAAACGTAAAATCGGGTAACGTAAAAGTCTAAAACTTATAAAAATGTTATAATTTGTCAAACTAAGTAGTTGTAGTATTTTAAATATGACATGAGTGTCGATAACAAATGTAAAATCATTTTAACAAAACAAATAAAATACGTAAATGGTTTGAGCCAATAGCTTTCTAACACACTTACGTTTTCACATAAAACACTAAAACAAGTATAAGTGATTTTATGATTTAAATAATATGTACAACAACTAGTGTTTACATATTGGGCAAATATATACATAACTAGTATGTATTATAATGGGTAATACAATTTGGTAGAAACTTAAGTATTTGACCCATTGACCAAATACTTTGAATATAGTTGGGTACAACCCAAAGTCCGTGACCCATACCCATGGAACTTGACCCATAACTCATTGCATGACATCATGCTTAAGTCATACATGGTTTTAATCCATGGCCCATAGTTTTAATCCATGAACCATGGACTAGATGCATTGCATCTTAGAGATACATTGTATCTACTTTGATACCATGATCCATAACCCATGACCCATGACCCAAAACCCATGGGCAAAGGGCGTCCACGGATCCCGGTATTACAACTGACGGATCCCTCAGTGAGGATCCGTGGAACGATAGATACTTTTCTTTTATAAATAGTGAGCCATTTCTTCCTTTTGGGTTGCCACTCCACATACTTTCCCAATCTTGTAACTCTCTAACCACCGATCCTAGGGATCTTTCTATATAGTTGTCTTTTCTTTTATGTGATTCTCTAGGTTCCTCTTAAAGGCGAGATCACCACTTCTTGAAGTCGAGCAAGCTCAAGTCCATGAGTTGCCATGCCGTCATCATCAAGACTAATGAGGTTCTCTTGTTGATACTTCTTTCTTCCTCCATAGAACTGTTGTGTCCAAGGCATTAGTGAAGGATGCCGAAAGAGTCATGAAAAGCATTAGTGAAAGGTGCTTAGCGTCCGTGTCAAAAGCATTAGTGAAGAATGCTAAAGGGTCGAGGCGAAGGCATTAGTGAAAGGTGCCAAGCGTTCGGGTCAAGGGCATTAGTGAAAGATGCCTAGGAGTCAAATCAAGTGGCATTAGTGAAGGATGCAAGGTCGTATAATCGATGAGGTGCATCGTTATACAAATAGTGATAGTTGTTTCAAGGATGTTGATATCCTTGATGGTGTTGTAATAAGGTGGGTCTCCTTTGGGGTTAGGTGTTGTGTAGTGTTGGGTAGTAGTTCCTCCATTGTAATGGAACTCGGTACTTAGCCTAGTACAAGATAAAGGGTAGGCAACGTTGTGGTAGGTGTGGTTCTCATTGGTGAAAGAACCCGGTGGTTAGCCTAGTACCTGCAAAGAGTAGGCAACGTTGTGAAGGCTTCTCCGCCATAAGGAGTTGGTGTCGTGTAGTGATTACGAACTCGAGTAGGTGACTCGGGGGTGGAGTAGGGCAAGGAAGGTGTCCTTGTGGCCGAACCACTATAAATAATCGTGTCGTGGTTATGTGCTTCTTACTCTTTATCTTTCATTACACATTTACATATCTATCTATCAATGTCCAACATACACATCTAAATAGATTGACATAAGTCGATCTAAATATTTTAAAACGAAGTTTTAATTGGTAAAACTATTCAACCCCCCCTTCTAGTTTTCCACAATTGGCATCAGAGCTTCGTTACCAAGTTTCTTAGAGTATGTTGTACTTTAAAAACTTGATACGATCCATATATGTTTAAAAACTACAAAGAAGGAAACATTTTAAAACAATTTTTTTTCTCTCATGTTGGATATTGATAGATTATTCTAACATTTTCTTTTTAAGAAATCTTCATGCTAGGATCTCTCCAAAACCTTCATTTCTATTCAAAGAATAATGAAGTCAACTTTCAAGGAAGAACCAAAAAGTAATCACAACTTACTTATTCTAAGTACAACGGATTACTTTAAGAGCTCATGAAGTATTTTTGGTCTTATGTATTCACAAACCAAAATCAAGAGCATAGAGGTATGTTTACTTTTCATTAGCTAGCTTACTTATACATGAATGTGTTAATACCACTTTTTGCTAATAATTGCTAGCCGCTCGAAAGTCTCTTTTCGCCACTTTCTCGACTTACTCATCATCGGGAATAGTATTCCTTTTGATCTCGTCAAACTAACACCGTCGTCACAAATGGATCCTCGATAATTAATTTATCAAATCCCGTTGACCGAATGTTTTTTTTAGCCCCAAAACTATTTTTGTTCCATAAGCTAATTCATAACTTATTACAAAATAATGCCAAACACTCTTTTACGCCTCGATGGCGGGTCCTCTAGTAGTACTAGCGGATCCCTTATACAAGGATCCGGGAACCGTGGGGCGAAAACCGACTATCGCTTTTCAAAACCAACCACTTTCCGCTTTCCTCTCCCATGAAACACAAAAACAACCCAAGAGCTGGTTTCATCTTCATAGGACTCCATATCCTCAAGCATTCTTCTCTAGAACATCATTGTAAGTAATTACACTAACATGTTCTAATTTTCATCATCCTCATCCTAGGGTTTATGGTTTCTCAATTTTTAATCAATTAATTTAATTAGGTTTTCCAAAATTGATCATTAAAAAGGGCTTTCACATAACTAAGATTACATTGTGTTCACAACATTGTTAATACAAATCAAAACCATAAACCCATCTTAAAAATTTTTGCCTAATTGGAATATTTGTGTTTTTAGGACCAACCATGCCTAAAGCCACTCAACAAGACCACCATGATACCGTCCATTACCTCACCCATTACTATCGGAAAGAGGATTGTCAAAACCGATCATAAAATCTTCAAAGACTTGAAAACGACTTATCCACGAAGGTCGTGTGGTCAAGGAATGTTTCCTTGAAGATACCGACATTCGTCAAGTTTTCTCGGCAATCAACTTTGATTGTCTTCTTGATATTGATGAACAAATTTTTCCAATTTTCATCTTTGAATTGTACAAAAGCGTTAGGGTCATTCGAAACACCGATGATAGCATTTCAATAGCTTTCATCGTCAATAAACGAAACTTCACTCTACCTCTCAACACATTCACTCAAATCCTTCGCATTCCTTGTGAAGGAATTTGTATGTACTCTCAAGATTGGGCAATATCCATTCAATCTTTTGCTCTTGATCCCAAACCAATATACCATACTCCTCTTGATGAACCCGAAACCATTCGAGACACTATTTTCAAAATTAGAACCGACCAATCCCGTCTCAACCGAAACAAAAAGCTCATTCACCGTGATCCCTTTCAAATGAAACTCTTTAAAATGCACCCCATTTTTAGAAAATGGGAAGAAATTCTTAGGGAAAACGTCATTAGCTTTGTCGGTAACAAGGATCATCCAAATGCATGTCTCGTTCAAATGATTTATTGCCTTATTCACCAAAGGCCATTTAATCTCGCCTATTACATGGTGAAGAGAATGGCCGGGGTATTCAAAGTTGCCAACATGGTACTTCAGTATGGTATGCTCCTAACACGACTTTGTAAGCATGTTAGTGCATTGCAACCATCTCCTATCAACGATGATCATTTCCTTTCCGATCACGTTATGGTACCTCTTACCAAACAACCCCTAAGCGTTTCATGGTCAATGGAAGAAAACCTAAAGCTCTCGGACTCCTCGGAAGAAGAAGAAGAAGAAGTAAATGTCAACCCCAAGCTAATATCGAATTGGACCCCTTTGACTACTATCAACAACTTCCAACTCTTCCAAACGAGACCGTGGAATTCAAAAATTAAGGGTATGATTCAAAACCTAGCTCACTCGTCATGAAGTCGGAAAGAGGAAAAGAAAGGATTGTGAAAGAGACTTTAGGACTATGCTTGTTTTTAGACATTTGATTTGTGTATGAATGATTATGTTTTATGCGCTTGTTTGTGTTATCTTGGTTATTATCATTCTGCTATTATCTATGATATGATTTATGTGATAACATGTTTTTTGTTCTTGTTAAGTTTAATGGTTAGTAGTGCATATAGGTTGGTGCAAATCTCGCATTACCTTACATGATGGTTACGATCTGTGATGTCGGATCCACAGGATTAACCTAGAGCGGATCCCTTCTTTGAGGGAACCGTGGGATCCGTGACAACAGATCAGCAATCCGGATTCCCATACATCAAAACAGCTCACTAGATCACTTCACACTAGCTAAACATAAGACCTTAGAACCAACTAAGTCTTCTTCAAGCATTTGAAAGCTTCAAACTCGCCCATAGCTTACCTAGGATCTAACTCAAAGTGCTTTTGATTTATCAACTCATCAAAACTCACCATATTTCCGCTTCAATACTCACACATTGTTTCTCACATCTCAAAACTCTTAGGTGGATATATTTATCAATTTTAGGAAATTGTTTCTAGTCATCCTTATCTCAAAATGGGTCAAAAACTAGTTTTTCAATTCTTTTATTTTTTAAGGATTTTTCAAACTCCATCTCAAGCTTATATCTGATCTCTAGGATCATTTATTATGACTTGACACCATCAAAATTCCTAGTGTCATCTTGGAACACCCATTGGTGATCATAAAGTCTCATTTTCCTTCCATAAAAGGTAATCATTAGCTACATCACTCATTGTCATTGATCATTCAAGACACTTAGGTGGACTGAAACACTCAATAAGGTATAGGTATTAGACCTTAAAACATCATTGTTATCTTTTCTTAGTTTCTTTGAGAGACGGATCCCTAGGATTAGCCTAGACGAATCCCTCATTGGAGGAAGTGGGATCCGTATAATGATTCATGTCAACTCTAGCTAAAACAATCATTTCAAGCTCATCTTGCTAACTTGAACACCCCATCTCATCTTAATTAAGTTCCTAGATCAGTACAACTCTGAAGTTAACTCTTGTGCATGCTAATAATCACATTCCAAAGAATCTTAGTGGTTTAAGTCTTGAATGCACTTGCCAAACTCCTCCCTTTATAAGTCATCTTGCTAGAATTCCTTAGTCATCAAACACAACATAATTCTCAGCAATTAGAAACATCTTCTTTAGTCATTTCATCATGAGGAAAGCTCCTAGTGCTAACTCATCCACCCAAGAACCACCCAAGAAACTTGCTCGTGTTGTACATGAAATTTCCTCAACCGAATCATCTCTGGTCAAATCCACAAATGCTAGGATTTCCCCTCCACCAAATCAACCAATCAAACCAATCCCCAAGAGGATTGTTGCCACAAAAATATCATCACCAAACTCTACAATTCCTACTAAACAAAACACACCCTTTTTAACCCAACCAACATCATTGGTGCCTAGAGCCATATCATTTAACACCTCACAATTATCTCTACATTCCTACGACAGAGGACTTACCCCTAGGCCATCTCATCCTCCACCATTACCAACACACTCTTCACTAGAGAAGATTGTACAACAAAACTAAGGTGTTGAATCAACACTTGCACCAATGTCCATTTCTCCATTTCCCTCTATTGGTCCATTTTGGATTATGAGGAGACATCAAAGTCAACCACCCGACCACATGGAAGTCGACACTTCCCTACCTCCACCATCAACTCTTGTTGAGCCACCACTTAATGTGCCTCCACAAATACCTCCTTCATTTTAGGATCCCCAACCTTTCTTACTTGAACCTCCCCTTCAAGTTGCTCCATCTTTACCACCATCTTCTCAAAACCATGACAAGGATTGCTATCATTGTCAACATGTTGAAGGGTTGATACATGAATTACGTGAGGAGCAACGTTTCATGTTTTATCACCTCCTCGAACGTTTTGATGAAGTCAACAAACCTAAACAACCATGAGCCTAAGGATTAAAATGGTATCCTAGTATCAAACTTAACTTAGATCGTTTAGGAATCTCATTTCATGTTTGATCATCCTCTTGAATATTGGACCAAATCAACAAGTCTACTAATTCTTAGATTTAAGCACGTGATTGCTTCTTAAGTTTAGGTTACTTATTAGGATTAGTAGAATATGTATTACATGGCTAAATCATTCTCTTAGTTTTTAGAGATTTGTTGATCATCTCTTATGTTTTATTTAATGATAGTTTATATGCCATATTGCTATGAGTATATGTTTGTTGCTTGAACGCATATCTCACTTTGATATTAACATTATTTGGTATATCACCATTGCTGAAATCTGTCATCAGATAGACGGATCCCTCTATTTTGCCTAGACGGATCCCTCCAAGGAGGGAACCATGGGATCCGTGCAACAGAAGACCAATTTTCTACTTACTTGAGTCTTATTTGCAGGAAATTATGCACTATATACTTGTTTTCTAACCTTTATTTTGTAGATTTTCAAAATACACATGAAGACTTTGACACCCTACGCTAGGGGACTTTGTGTTAAACCATACATTGCAAAACAAATTGCAATAAAATCCTCATTTGGATTACATTTCATGACGTCCCTTTGCTAAGTTGCAATCATCAAGGGGGAGCATTATCGTCATTAAGACGAAACCATTTGCAAACATAGTTGCAATGCATTAGCTTATTAGTTTTTATTTACTTGACTCCCTCACAAAGGGATGAACTCGTCAAGGGGGAGTTAAGACGAGAACTTTTCTCGTCACTTGCTTTCTAGATTTTTCCTCTTTTACATGTTTTTCTTAAAACATTGTGTTAGTTCTTTTCGACGCTCTTTTGTTTCGACAAAAAGGCGGAAAAGATAAAACTCAATTTGAACTTTTACAATTTTAGTTTTCCTTAAAATAATTTTATGTTTTGTAATCAACAAAAGGGAGATTGTTAATACAAATAAGCCATAAAAACGTTTATTTATATTTTACGATCTTCTAATGTTTTGTCGATAACAAATGTAAAATCATTTTAACGAAACAAATAAAATACGTAAATGGTTTGAGCCAATAGCTTTCTAACACACTTAGGTTTTCACATAAAACACTAAAACAAGTATAAGTGATTTTATGATTTAAATAATATGTACAACAACTAGTGTTTACATATTGGGCAAATATATACATAACTAGTATGTATTATAATGGGTAATACAATTGGGTAGAAACTTAAGTATTTGACCCATTGACCAAATACTTTGAATATAGTTGGGTACCACCCAAAGTCCATGACCCATACCCATGGAACTTGACCCATAACCCATTGCATGACATCATGCTTAAGTCATACATGGTTTTAATCCATGGCCCATAGTTTTAATCCATGAACCATGGACTAGATGCATTGCATCTTAGAGATACATTGTATCTACTTTGATACCATGATCCATAACCCATGACCCATGACCCAAAACCCATGGGCAAAAGGGAGCGTCCCACGGATCCCCAGTATTACACTGGACGGATCCCTCAAGTGAGGGATCCGTGGAACAGTAGATACTTTTCTTTTATAAATAGTGAGCCATTTCTTCCTTTTGGGTTGCCACTCCCACACATACTTTCCCCAAGTACTGTAACTCTCTAACCACTGATCCTAGGGGATCTTTCTATGTAGTTTGTCTTTTTCTTTTGTGTGATTCTCTAGGTTCCTCTTAAAGGCGAGATCACCACTTCTTGAAGTTGAGCAAGCTCAAGTCCATGAGTTGCCATGCTTCATCATCATCAAGACTAATGAGGTTCTCTTGTTGATACTTCTTTCTTCCTCCATAGAACTGTTGTGTCCAAGGCATTAGTGAAGGATGCCGAAAGAGTCATGACGAAAGCATTAGTGAAAGGTGCTTAACGTCCGTGTCAAAAGCATTAGTGAAGAATGCTAAAGGAGTCAAGACGAAGGCATTAGTGAAAGGTGTCAAGCGTTCGGGTCAAGGGCATTAGTGAAAGATTCCTAGGAGTCAAATCAAGTGGCATTAGTGAAGGATGCCAAGGTCGTATAATCGATGAGGTGCATCATTATACAAATAGTGATAGTTTGTTTCCAAGGATGTTGATATCCTTGATGGTGTTGTAATAAGGAGTGGGTCTTCTTTGGGGTTAGGTGTTGTGTAGTGTTGGGTAGTAGTTTCTCCATTGTAATGGAACTCGGTACTTAGCCTAGTACAGGATAAAGGGTAGGCAACGTTGTGGTAGGTGTGGTTCTCCTTGGTGAAAGAACCCGATGGTTAGCCTAGTACCGGAAAAAGAGTAGGCAATGTTGTGAAGGCTTCACCGCCATAAGGAGTTGGTGTTGTGTAGTGATTACGAACTCTCGAGTAGGTGACTCGGGGAGTGGAGTTGGGTAAGGAAGGTGTCCTTGTAGCTGAACCACTATAAATAATCGTGTCGTGGTTATGTGCTTCTTACTCTTTATCTTTCATTACACATTTACATATCTATCTATCAATGTCCAACATACACATCTAAATAGATTGACATAAGTCGATCTAAATATTTTAAAATGAAGTTTTAATTGGTAAAACTATTCAACCCCCCTTCTAGTTTTCCACAATGAGCATATCGGAGCATTTGAAAAATGCTAAACCAAAAACGTAGGTCGTAGACACGTTCATTGACACAAGTTCCTAATAAATTAGACGTAAACTATAAATATGACACGACAAGTGTAAAAATAATTTGTCAATATGAAAATGGTACAAAAACAACAATAATGATTATCGGTCACTTGCTAGAAATTGACGGTTGTCACACAAGTGTAGTGGCCAAGAATTTGCCTTGGAATTTGATAACATCAAATAGTTCTGACTTTTAAGTGTCAATTTCCCCCGATAATGCTCGTATTTTATATCATTTATATGGATTTATGCTTATATTCCTTTATATTTCACTTTCAGGTAAATTATGAGCATTGGAGCTTAAGAGAAGCGGATTTGGAGATTTTCCTAACGGTTTATGATAGTATGCTACTCATGAAGAAGCTACGGCGTAACTTAGTCTCTCACATTACGCCGTATCCAGTATTTATCTTGGATTGCCTACTTAACAGCAATTACGGCGTAACTCCCAACTAAAGTTACGCCGTAATCATCTAGGTCAAGAAATATTTCGCGCCTCCATCAACTACGCCGTAACTCCTCACAAGCATTACGCCGTAGTCCACCTAAAAGAGTTCTATATTGAAGATATGGCATAACTTTTCCCAAGTGTTACGCCGTAACCTACTTAACGAGAGTATCATTTGGAGGATTATTGAAGTTACGGCGTAACTCTCAACTCAAGTTACGCCGTAACTAGGATCGTGCCTATAAATACAAGTCCTTATTTATGCATTTTACATCATTCACTCACAACTCAAAGTCAGAGAACGTGAAGAGGGTTCCAAAGGCAGATCATTCGGAGCATACGGAGCCATATTGCCTTCAAGAATTGTTTAGTCCTTAACTCTAGTGGTGGAGATTTGTGTAACCGCCAAGCTTATGATAGAATACATGCTATGACTGTGCTTTGGTGATCACCCGAAATTGACACTTAGACTAGATGAGAGAAATTGAGTGTTTTGTTCCCATTTCGTGAGGTGTTCGGCTTTGATTTATTCTAGCATAAGGGATTTTAAACTCATATCTTCCATGTAATGGGGATATCTTTTAGAAAATTTTCTAATAAGGTCTACTTGAGGGCAAGTAGAGTTCAAGTGGGGGGATATTTGATAACATCAAATAATCCTGACTTTTAAGTGTCAATTTCCCCCGATAATGCTCGTGTTTTATATCTTTTATATGGATTTACGCTTGTATTCCTTTATATTTCACTTTCAGGTAAATTATGAGCATTGGAGCTTAAGAGAAGCGGATTTGGAGATTTTCCTAACGGTTTATGATAGTATGCTCCTCATGAAGAAGCTACGGCGTAACTTAGTCTCTCACATTACGTTGTAGCCAGTACTTTATCTTGGATTGCCTACTTAACATCAATTACGACGTAACTCCCTACTAAGGTTACGCCGTAATCATCTAGGTCAAGAAATATTTCGGGCCTCCATCAACTACGCCGTAACTCCTCACAAGCATTGCGCCGTAGTCCACCTAAAAGAGTTCTGTATTGAAGATACGTCGTAACCTTTCCCAAGTGTTACGCGGTAACCTACTTAACGAGAGTATCATTTGGAGGATTATTGAAGTTATGGCGTAACTCTCAACTCAAGTTACGGCGTAACTAGGATCGTGCCTATAAATACAAGCCTTAATTTCTACATTTTACATCATTCACTCACAACTCAAAGTCAGAGAACGTGAAGAGGGTTCCAAAGGCAGATCATTCGGAGCATACGGAGCCATCTCTAAGGGAGGAATCACTCCATATCGATAAGCATTAGCGATCATTTCTATCTTTTACTTTTGATTCATGTCTTTCATTATGTTAAACATCGAATTCATTGTTTCTTTAGTATGATCGGCTAAGCACCTTTGGTGCTAGCCTAGTTATGATTCCTTGAATGTATTGTTTATGTTTTCATGCTTCCGTATAATTGTTTCTAGTGTATGCATGCATAGTTCGTTGGTAGTTACCCTAGCTTCGGTAGTTTTGAAATGCGGTCGTATCTAGTTGCTTAGGAGAATTGACAAACTGACCCTAAGTAGTTAGGTAGAGTTGGGAAGGGTAACAATTGACCAACTGACGAACCTTCCTCGCTTGTGCAAACTGACCAAATGATCACCGGTCATCCGGATGAACTTAAGAAGTTAGGGATGAGTGTCTAAGATGCTAGCGCCCGGGCACTCATTATTTCAAATCTTGCATGTAGGGTACTTAATGACTTGGCTTAGGCGACTAAAAACCACTCGACTCCCAAGGGGTAAACCTTTGACGTCGGGTAGGAGCCTTTGTTGATAGGTTAGGACGAATTGACCAAATGTTGTCCTAGCGACTTAAACCCCCACTTGAATCAATTGGAAGTAATAAAATGTAGACATTACACGATAGGATGAGTAACTAGGTTAGCACATTTTCTCTCTATTGATCACAACTTCTATTTATTTTACACTTTTATTTCTTGCTTTTAGTTCAATTAATCATTTCTACCTCAAACCAGTTAAAATCAGTGACACATAGACTTAATATAGAATCCACTCACATAGCTCTTGGGACAACCTCGGTTTTACCGATTACTATACTACACATGACCAGGTAGACTGCCCGTGAGTGCATAAGGTAGACCATAGGTAAATGAGACAATTATAAATATTAAAACCTGGTCAGAAATCCTGCATCAAGTTTTTGGCGCCGCTGCCGGGGAGTTAATTTTTTTTAAGTCTTTTTATTTTTGTTTTTGTTCAATTTAAAATTTCTCACAATTTCCTTTTAGTTTCAGGTACCATGGCATTTGTGGACATTGATAACCTCACTCTTGAGGAATATTTGGCTATGACTAGGGATGAATAAGAGCCGGGGCTCGTTAGGCCGGCTATTGGAGTTGAAGTCCGTTTGAGATCAAAGAACATTTTATGAGGGAGCTACGTGCTAACCCTTCCTCCGGAAATAGAAACGAAGATGCTTACGAACACGTTGAAAATGTCTTGTACATCGCAGGCCTTTTCAACACACCTGGTGTTTCTCATGACGCGGTTATGCTCCGAGTATTCCCTATAACACTTAATGGGGCAGCAAGAAGATGTATTGATAGATTTCCCGCCGGGGCGGTTGATACATGGGCTCTCCTAAAAAAACATTTCATTCAAAGATATTATCCTTCTTCGAAAATATCAAGTCAACTCATGGAGATCCATAATTTTAAGCAATAAGGCGATGAGACGTTGTATCAAGCTTGGGATAGATACAATGATCTTCTTTACAAGTGTCTCACTCATGACCTAAACAGCCAGCAAAAGGTCAATATTTTTTACAAAGGTATCAACGTTGCTACAAGACAAATGTTGGACTATCAGGGACCGATTCCTGGGATGACCCCTACTCTTGCCATTAAAGCCATTCAAAAAAAGGCTGATCATTCTCAAAAGTGGCACGATAGAAGAAGCCATAAAAGTTTAGGAGGAAGTCTTGAGGGTATTTCCGCCATTACAAATAAACTTGAAAATCTTGGTCGTGACATGCTAAAGCTCAAGGAAAGTGTGCACGCTATCCAAGTAGGATGTGAAAGCTGTAGTGGAGGACGTGAAAGCTGTGGTGGAAGACATCTCACTAAAAATTGTCCTCTTATTGACGATGATAGTAAAGTTGAAGAAGTGAAATATGGTGAAGTAAATAGACCATTCCAAGGGTCAAGTGGAAAAGGGAATAGTTATCATGGAGGACCTCCGGCATATTACAATCGTGGGCTGATGACGTACCCTCCAATCAGGTCGAAGGACACCCCTTCGACCTCAGTTGAATTTGCATTACGAAGACCCAAGTATTTCTTCATAAGTCATTGGTGGCGTAAATCATTAATCCTTGATATGGTTACCGGTTGGGAATTCGCCACGGCCGAGGCCCATGCCGCCTGAGTCTTCTCTTGAAGGCACTAAGACAAAGGAGAACATTGACTTGGTCTTCCCACGTTCCCACTATCTCCTTAGCTTCCCCGCCAAGATAGAAAGAGTGGGGATGAAGCCCTAGCGGTTACCACAAATCATGGGACGCCCCCATGATCTCGAAACATGTGCAAACACTCTCCAAGCTTATTTCTTCATCTATAAATAGGTTGGACGAGTCATTTCAATGGTATGTTCACTTAACACAGTATTTCACATACACTACATTACTTGCAACAAATATCACATACTTACTCTCACGCCAGAGGTGGTTCGCAGGGTCCAACTATTGCGCAATCACTTAACGAAGTGTCTACTATTTCTTATTGCGATTGGCTACAAGTTTGGCGCAAGCATATCACCCTCATACCCTTCGATCACCATCGAAGGCACAGTCGCATTAATTATTGTACAATCAATGGCGCCATCCGTGGGACCCGCTACAATTGGTCTCGTTATTCTAAACTTATAACCAGTCAATCGCACTCACTAGTTTTACGACATGAATCAAGGAAGAGAAGATACTCCCCCTCCGGGTTTCTCGACCTTGACACCAATCCCAGTCAATGATCCTAACAACCTTCCCAACATAACCGCATCCACTTTCACCACACGATCTCACCCTGAAATAACTCCCAACAACCATGCTTCGACATCAGCTAACCCCGAACCGATGATCGCCCCTGCGTTCGTCAAGGTAACATCACGAGCTATAATATGCTAAACATACGTTGGGGTGACCGACACTTCAGCATGGATTTTCTAAATCCTAACAATCTCCCCCTAAGGGAGGTCACCCCAATAAATACATTGAAAACATCCTAGCAATTACTCTATAATCTTTGATGCTCGAGCTCGTAGACTTTGTAGCTTCAATAACTTAAACATCGTGTAATAGTAGTGATTCCTTGACTTTGAGTGATTCTTTGATATGTGATCCGGAGCTTTCATTGAGATCATCAACAATACATAATCTCTAATTCATCCTTTGTAGTGTTGCCATCATGTGATATTGTGACTTTTGGACCGACATGCTCACATTCTGGATCATGATTTCTTCTCATCAGAGTTGAGGAAGCTTTTGATGATTCATGATATTTGCAGCAGCGTAGCAGAAGCATGGGGTGAAAATATCAGAGTCATTGATATAGATATGCACTTATCATGATTTCTTTAGACATGAATGTGATGTGTGAGCATGCGGCTATGGATTGACTTCTCAATTCGATCACCGCAACCGCTTGGGTTACCCGCATACAACAGTTAGCAATAAAAGCGCACGAAAGTGTCTTTGATCACTTTCATTGAATTGAGGTACACGGCCCACGGTTCCCGTTAATCGAGACAAGCATCGCTTGTGATCGATGTAAAATTCAAGAATCTCCTTGACAGGGTTTCGCAGATGCTCTAGCCGTTCTCAAACCGAATGTCTCAAAGAAGACAACACGGAGTGAGTGAACCAATAATTAAGATTCACCGATTGATGAAAAGTGATTTGAAAACAATCATGTATTGCTTAATATAAAGTGTTTTGCAATACAACGAAGGTTTTATGGAAAATCAATTATCAATCATAAATACCTTTTATTTTGAAATATTAATACACAGTCGATGTGCTAAAGAAAATAATTTTTAAGCACAACGACCGGTTTTTCAAAGGTATCCGTCAATCCATTTCCTGGACCAAGGTTGATTCAATATTGAATCGCCCCATCGTTTCAATCCAGTTGTCACAAGTTTGATCTATTGGATAGATCTCACATGCCACATACCAAGAGCTTGTTTGATGTTGGCTCTAGAAGGTTTTCCATCTTCATTGTGAATATGTGAACATATCACTCAGATGTTCTGGCGATTCCACAAGGATAGTGCGTAGGACTCTTAAGATATATTCTCACTTTCCACATTGTGTGAAACAGTGAGTCTTCATTGATTGTGTCCTAGTGAGATTTATTGATGATCTAGTGGCGCTAGACTCAATAGTGCACATTAGGTTCCTATACCAGAGACTAGGGAGAGGGTCTCCTTCTTCAATATCAATAATCTCTAAGAGAAAGTCGATAGATTATGTAGGTTCCCCGTGAGAATGAAACAAGTCCTTTTAAGAGGAACTTGAGTAGCTTGGGAAGTTGTAGTGCAATGCGTCACCGGGTCCATGACGCTTGTCTTCAATACTAGTGTTACCTTGGTAACCACCAAGAGTATATGAATTGAACCCGTTTTACGCCTAAGGTTGAAATAATGGAGGGCTATTTCTTTTCACCCTTTTCTCATTCATTTCTTTTCATTCTTCAACCCCTTCAGTGCTTACCGAGACTTCATAACTAGAACCTTGTTGGGTTTATTCCAGTTCTAGCTCTATCTCAGTCCGCACTCTTCCCATTTCTCACTTTTCTCCTTTTTTTCATCATACCTAAGGACTTCTACACTATCTAGTGGATTGTCCCTGGGTAGATCCCTCCGGCTCTGGCGGGATCGTGGGAACGAATACCTAACCTAACCATCCTTATATCTCCATGCATAAAGTAAATTTGGTCGGTCTTTTGGTATTGTTCTTCTGCCATTGAAACCAATTGAAAACCATTTGAAAATCAATCCAGGTACTTGTGATACAAGATCAAAGCATTTTGTACCTGAATTGTTTTTGATATTTTTAGAAAAAGCTCCCCCTCAACATGTGCATCAAATAGTTGAAATTGTTTTAGCACATGGAGGCAAGAGGACATAGAATCTTGGATTGAGAATGAAGAATTCAATTCTTTGATCACCATTTTCTAAAATTATCAACATCACTTTCCCGAATAAAATTAGTATTTTAAATCCTTTGTTGAAGATATTCTGGGAAAGGATGTGGTTTTCAAAAGATTGCTCCCCCTTGATGAGAAGAATTTTTGATACATTTAGGGGGAATATGATGCAGAATTCACGATCGTTGTAGCCAATGAAACCTTTTAAAGTTACTATCAAGGTATTCTTATGAAAAGAACTTTTAATTATAGTACCTTGATAGTTTTGTCAACTTTTCGAAATGCTCCCCCTCAATGTGTGCTTCGATACATGAAAAGGTTTAGCACATATGAGGAAAGATGCCAATATATTGAGTCTTGAAGATCACGTTTTATCAGATTGCATATTTATATCACATTTTCTCCCCCGATCAAAAATTTCAAATCCTTTGAGATTTTGGATCTCAAGTGATTTAAATATGTAAGAAAAATCTTGTTGGAGAAAAATGTGTCCGGTTTTATTTGATCCGAAATGAAACACTCCTAAATTCCTCTTCGAAACAAAGGAAACTACAAGCCATAACCTATCACTACTATATACATTATAGTTATTGTTGTTCATAGTACAGTCACCACAATACACATAATATTAACACAACATAGCTACTAAAGGAAGATGTCTTCATTCTGTTCTTTGAAGAAGCTTGTAGTGTCCTTCCCGTTTTCTCCCACCCAAAAAACTTTCAAGGCTGCTGTAAATCTTTCTTGTCTTAAGTCTTCGTCCAATAGCAGCAATGAAATCTTCACACCTCTTCACATCCTGTTCATTCCAGAATCTCGTGTTGTTTCCCGGCTTCAAGTTAAGCTTGAACTCCTTTACCCTTGAATTCAATTCTTCTTCAACTATCTTGAGTGTACCATCATTGAACTTGTATAGCTCACACAGCCTCAGTAAAATTCTTGAGCCGTATTTATATGTAAAGATAACCGCTCTAGGAGAGTCAATCACTGTGTAGTCGCGTCTGAATTCATGCCCTGTGGCTTCCCATTGAGATCTAGTGAGATTGACCTGAGTCTGGTAGCTTTCCATTCCAAGTTGAAAGACACCAACTCTTTGTCAAATTACTAAACCCCTTATCCAAAGATTGACTGCAGCAGAGAGGGACTTCTTTTCTCTAACGGGTAGATGGTCAAGATGCCCTTGGAGGTTCAGAAGGTACATATCTTCAAAATCACTTGGCAACAAGTTCTTGAAGTCATTTTCTTCAATAACATGGTCTTTCAAGTCAGCTCTTCTAAGAACAATCTTCTTCAGATAATCATAGCCGTAGATTGGGAAGATTTCCAAACTGACCAGACTTAGAATTCGCAGCTTGGATCGAACAGTTTTGCGCTTCTTTTCTGCACCATGTCTTTCAATGTAGAACTTCTTCTTTTGAACCACCAATGAGAAATGCCGTATGAGGCAACAATGTCATATACTTGTTCCTTGTCAATCCGTAAATGATCGGTACCATCCGCTCAAGACACGGATCTAAGTAGGTTGCAACTTTCATCTTGGAAATAGATAAGGCTGGTCTTCTTCCTTGTGTTCCAAAGACGTAGGTAATCCAGATCTCTCGTTGAAGAAGAATTACGATTGAATCGTCTTCGTCCGTGTTCACCTCCAAGAGGAAGAGGATTGTTGACATTAAAATGATGATATTTTCATCAACTTGATCACCAACATCTTGTGGCATTCTTCCATTTGGAATTGTAGATGAGCGACATCGAATGAAAGGCTTTGACAATTTCGTATGTCGGGCCCTCAAGATCCTTTGGTGTGAGTGAAGTAATTCCACCTTGTCACAAAACCATTTGATGAAGCATCCCATGTCACCAGTGATGTGTAAGAGTGATTCATCGAAGGATCTTCATGGTTGGCAACAATGGTGGTTGCCCGCTTATTGTCGTGGACAATCAAATCGACTCGTGAATGGCCCATGAAGGTTCGGAGTTTGAGGTCTTTCCTTGGTTAACCAACTTTGAGTCATATCCTTGGATGGTGCACTCTAGATGTTTTAATGCGTTTACCTTCAATGTATGCATCAAACCAATCTTCATCTTCGAAAAGTTTAGGGATATGCTTGGTGGAAGCATCATCGTCTTGATTCGACTCTTGCACAATGTAAGATTCTTCATTAAGCATCCGCTCTTACGGGACCGTGGAGAAGGTGGGTGTAAACCGAGAATCAACAGTGGTCCAAGTCAGAAGTCTTCGAGATCCTTGACCACCGGATGAACCAGTTTGGTTGGAAGGTTTTGGTGGAGGTGTTGGTGGATTTGTCTTTTGAGTTGCTGCAGTACTGAAGATCCACCAATTCAGATGACCCAGCTCCACCAGTTTCAGGAGGAGGAGGTGGTGGAGATTTAGGAACTCCAGATATGGACTCCGTCATCACAACTCTTCTCTTCTTCTTTGCCTCCCTTTCACGAATGTCCTCCAGAAATTGCAAATGATTATCATGCTTTATCGATTCTTCGAGAGCCTCATATAACTTCTTATGAACTTTGTCCAGATGCTCATTTGCATCATACATTCTATCGGAGAGAACTGATCACACATCCGAAATAGGCAAATCCTTATACCTCTGAAGCAACGGAGCTTTCATTGCCCATTCCACTGCATCTTTAACTTCTGCTTCAATGGCATTTGCAACTTCGGTGTCAAAGTTAAGGTTCTCCAGCTTGGATACACGACGATCTAGATGCTTGATGGATTCGGGCAAGTGGTGCTTCTCAAGGACATCAATTCTTTTAAGTGCTTCCTCAAGGATTTGCTCTGTAGTCTTGGTGGGAGGTGGTGAAGCCGGTGGTGTGACAGAGTCACTAACAGTGACAACAGGTGGAGGAATGGTAGCAGACTCGGGTGGTGGAAGTGCGGTTGCTTGAGCAGGAGCGGGTGGTGGAAGTGTGATTGATGGAGTTGTTGATGATGAGGTGACAATGGGTGCTGACATCGGAGGAATAGTTGATGTGTCTTGCTGGATAGTGACCGAGAACATAGACTCAACTTCTTCTTTTTCATCGTTTTGCTTGTCAGACTCGACGTCTGAGGGTCTGTCCTTTAGGAATTGATCACCATAAGTAATGTCAGGCTCAAGATTCTTCAGGGATGACAAAGATCCCGTAGACACGTTTGCTTCTTCCAGACGCCCGTGTTCCTCATATCTCGACTTAAGAATTTCCTGTGAACCTTCCAGCAGATTATTTCCCCCAACCTCTGTGTCTTGTCTGTCAGTGTCCATTTGTTCATTCTCTGTTTCCAACACTGGAACCATTTCTGTAGAAGGTTCTGATTCCTGACTTTCTGACTGGGTGTCACTAGAGGCAAGGGTTTCCTCCTGTGTATCACATACATCTTCTTCCACTCCAGTTTGTTCTTGAGCTGAGGATGATTCAACGTTTCTTTTCTTGAGTTCAAATTGTGTTGTCGATTTTGGAGTTGGAGTATAAATGGTCAACGACATCTGGGCCGCCTGCTCAGCTTCTTCTCCAGCAATTCCTTTACCTTTGCCATGTGCAATGGGAGTGGTATGGCGTGGTCTTGACTCGTGTTCTCATATCATGACCCCCACCGGTTGTCTTTGAGTCATGCCAAGACTTTCCAGACTCTGTTGGATGCCTTGTTGAAGTGCGACTTCATCTTCATCCATTAAATTCACTCTCTCGTGTACCTTGGACCCTTTATCTTTTCCCTTTCCAGTGTCTCTCTTTCTCCTTTTTGCTTTTGAGATGGAGAGTCGAGACATCGATCTATCTAGTCTCTTTTGGGAAGACTTGCGTAAGGATGATTTGGAATCAGATTTGTTTGGATTTGGGTTGAGAGGGATTTGGTGTGTCATCATCGGTTGTGCGAGACCTTCTTCATGTATTTCTTAAAATAATCGGCCTTCTTAATTCTTTCAAAGGAGAAGAGCTTGAGGGATTGGCATTCCAAAGACTTCTTTGTTCTGTCCTTTGGCAGCATATTTCAAGTTGCCAAGAATGAATTCATCACCGGCTTCATGGAGAGCTGACTCACTTCTGGGAGTAAACTGATGAGTCCGCTGCAGATGTTGGATAATGAGCTTTGAGAACCTAATGCTAGGAATCACTCTCTTACCTTTGGCTTTCTTTCCTTTGACTTGATTCAGAAAATTTTGTCTGTCAGTGATGAATGTATCCAAAGACAAGGAGAATTCTTCCCAAATGCGTTCCGCAAAATCGATATTTTTTCTTTTAACCAACCCCCACAAAATTTGTAGAATAGGAGCCCTTACTATGTCATGCCCTGAAGTTTTACCAGTCAAGCATAGGTTGAGAATCGTTACAATGGCTCTCCATGGTTGATAAACTTCTGTGTTGATGAATGCAGAGACCTTCGTTAATTTTCTAGATATCCCAATTCATCAACAAACCCCATTAGTTCATCAGTTTTGGGTGGAGCGACGAATGGATTTGAGGGGTCTCTTTGAGTGATCTGAAGAGCCTCCCTGAGCGTCTCAGTGGTGATGTCATACCACTTGTCTTCAAGTTTACACGAGTATGTAGCAGTGATCTTGTCCCATGTTACCGTATTCCAGAATTGTTGAAGGTAAATGGAAGGAATTGTGCAACGCATGGTTAAAGCACCAAAGAAGTTGGTGTTCTTCAAAATATCAATAGCAATTCGGTAGATTGGATTAGGTTGGTTTCTATCCACATCCACATAGTAGTTGCTCTTTGCTATTGTCACCCATTCCTTAAACGGAAGTAGTTCCTCATCAGTAGGAACAGTGGTTGGTGCAGTGGTAGCAAGGTTCTCAGAGGACGTGGTGTCTGCCATTGAAATCTGAAGAGCACACATACAACAACAACAATATCCGGAAATTTTGTTAGGTTAGACAAGGTTATTAGATCAACCAAATAGCCACCCCATATCATGGATTCTAAGTAAGTGATTAAAGCATACGAAGAAGCATGCACACATCAGAGAGCAAGATATGAATAAGGCGGAGACATATTAAGTACAACAATGGTTAAATGCACGTAAGACAAATCAGGAATGCAATAAGCATACAATGACCAAGTTTGAAGGATATATAGATCAAGTCGCATGGAAACATCTATTATATGAACAAGTCGCATAGGGCAAGTCGCATGTTAATACAACTCGCAATATGGACAAGTCGCATATTGAATAAGATACCCCGTATAGGACAACTCGCATACATCAACTCGCTTTGGTCAAGGATATGGACAACTCGCATAGGTCATAGTGCGTTTAATAACTCGCACACGTCAACACGCATGAGACAAGTCGCATAAAGCAACTCGCATTCATCAAGTAGCTAGAGACAACACGCACATGGAGTGTCAAGGGACAACTCGCATTAAGTAAATGAAACGACAACTCGCATCAATAAAGTAAAACAAGACAACTCGCATGACAAGATCATATGAGACAACACGCATGCAAGAATAATCATATACAACTCGCTTTCAAGCAACTAAAGACAACTCGCATTCAAGAATTAACATATGCAACTCGCTTTTAAGCAACTGAAGACAACTCGTATTCAAGAATACGCAACGAGAGGCCCAGATCAAATTAAACATACACACTATGGATGCTACAGGCATGTCAATTCCACAAAGTTAGGACAAAAGAATCATAGATACAACATTCATAGGACATAATCCAAAGACCACCACACACCACAATACCAAATCATCTAAAGTGCTCTAAATCGCTACAAACACCAAATCACCTAGATCCTTTGTGCGCACATATATACTACATCAGATCATAACCATGATTTCCCTACACATTCCCATCTAAAGCCTACATCAATTACATCAATTACATAGAACGAGAGAGGAATCAAACCTAGTATCAGATATAGATCGAAAGGATTAAGAGTGACGGAATCTGCAGGATAAGTTAAGTTTAGAAGAATGATTCAATTAATATTCGTAACAGAAGCATGTATAGCGAGATCATATAGCCTACCACACGATCACAAGATCGATAACTCGCTTCGTAGAATGCAATTGAGAGAGAAAGATGAGAAAATGTTTAACCAAGAAAAACAATTTGTTTGACTAAGAGACAACTCGCATTACTTATACCTAAAAACAAGTTTGCAGAAATGACACTTTAAGTCCTTGCACTAGACAACTCGCATGTATAGAATGCCTAGAAACTCGCATGAAGATAGATACTTAACAACTCGCATATACAAATACTACAGACAACTCGCATACATAAATTCAGTAGACTAGCACATATAAGAGCATAATTATGCAAATTAAATTACTTCAAGTAACATGCAACGACTATCCAGAGTGCTGAGGTCACAGAAACCATTCAACACCATCAACAATCACACTAGCAAGATAAATGACACTTATTACAAGACATTATCTAAGAGTATCTAATGGTAATCATGCACAGATACATAGACTATCATGAATGGCGAGAGATACTAATTCTCCCACTCAATCAATGACACGGATGTGAGTGAGTGATCATTGATTGAATCAAACCCTTGCAGTGAATCCTAGTCGACTTAGGTATGTGAGTGTTGCAGGACAGGTTATTTAGAAGGTAGAGTATCTGTTCGAACTTCATCTAAAGACCCGTGCCATTATTGAATGACATTTCTAGGACCGTAGATGTTATCGATAACAGATGATATGTTTTTGTGATTATCATATTTTTCAATTTTTACAGAGTTTTGTAAAAGACTATTATGTATATGTGTATAAAAAATATTTATATTATTTTTTTTCAACCAGTAAGTTACGAGTCCTGAGCAGAAGCGATCAGAAGTCACAGTACATGCAACTTAATTTTGACAAGCTACAATTCCTTGATGATTAGCCTTCAATTCAGCTTGGAAACCGGTCATGATGTTCATGATTGAATTAAGCATTGTACCGAAAAAGATCGAGGAAAATTTGCACTAATAGCACATGTAGCATTGCAAATAGATGGGTTAGTGGCGCTTGTATCCCGATCTTTGGATGTTTTACAATCGCCTTGGTATATCATTATTGGTCGGTGTCGACATCCACTTAAACCAACATACTTAAAGATTTTTCCAAAGGGCATCCACTTAGAACAGTAGCTAGAAGTGTAATTCCTATTGGGTTCAATGTTCTTAAACACTCCACCAGTAGGCATCCACTTAAGATCAGAGCAAGTAGAGTTAGATCTCTTAGTTACAATAGAAGATGTAGCCATTTCCCTATTTTGGATTTTATACATTTTGATGTTAACATGTTTCTTAGGGTAGTGGTTATTCACTTGATGCTTCTTACGTGTTCTAAGTGATCTTCTTGCATTCCTGTTCCTAGAGTTTCGAGCATTAGTTTAAGAATTGTCATTCATCTTATCGGAATGAATTTATGAAGTGATTGTTTCTGACAAAACATTATACTCATCAACTTGGGAGGCAAACCTTGATTTTGAGGGTTTAAATCTTTCTGACTTAAATGGATTAGGCTGCCTAATTACAGATCGTTCTTTTGTAATTTGTGAAATTGGCTTCCCCAAGGTTGATGGTTTCGCAAACTTAGTGTTCACTCCATTTCCAATAATTTTCCTAAGCTCATTTTTTAAGGCAACTATCGTGAAGCTCTTGTCCCGAAGTTTCGCTTTCAGGACTTCAATGTCAACTAACAAAGAGTCTGTATGATCTAAGGACTTGGTCAGATCCTCTTTAGTAGGGATACATTGTTTTAATTGTTTCTTCCTTAGAGACTCATTTTCCCTTAATAGTTTGGCAACACATAATGCTAATTCATCATTCCTAGCTTTGACCGAATCATTAACCTCAATATTATGCTTGTTCGTATCCATATTAATTTCCTTATGTAATTCCGAGATTTGTATTTTCAGATTACATATGGTTGAGTCTTTGTCTTGAAGCTGAGTTTTTAACTGGTTAATTTCAAAAAATTCTCGAAATTCTGGGAATTCCTGATTTATGCAAGGTTTTGTAGCAAGAAAAATTTCTTCCTTTTGTTGTATTAATGCAATGTTTTTCAAGAATTGAGTATTTGTTTGAGAGTTCATCGAAAATTATTTTATCAACCACATTGTTAGTCGTGATATGATTTATCTTCGACTCAGCCTCAGTTACAGGACATTTATCAGCCACATTTTATGTGAAATCATTAGTATGTACAGAATTAAGCACGGATGGATTATCAATAAGTGTTACCGAAGATTCTGCACTCAACGAAGATTCTACGCCCAAAGTTTGTTCGTTGAATATTTTCCACTCGGGATCCTTCTTCTATGATGCAAAAGTTTCTGAACCGCTTGTTGCTTCCATTGTTGATGTGTCTGTAATTCTGGCTTCATAATACCTGATAGATTACCCAACTCTCCACACTTCTCCATTGATTGCATCCCATATTCATTCATGTGATCACTGTTATGTACTTCTTTACATTGTCCATAAGGTGGATGAATGTATCAATGAACTCATGGATTTCCATTCCAGTATGTTTTTTGAAAGAAATTTCAGTCAAGTGTTGATCATAATCTGATGAATATTCCCCACTGATGAATGGCTGAAATTGTTTGTGGATTACTTGAAGTGCAGCGCTGGAACCATCCTTTTGAACCTCTTCTTTGGTGAGTTGTAGCTTCAATTGTTCTAAGTTTAGCAGCAAGGTTCCTGTTAATGTGGATAAGTCCTGACGGAAGAGGGCACTACATGTTCGTTCCATTGTTATGGGTAGAAGTAGTATGAGGTGAGAATAAAGTAGCTGATAGGGCTCAATGCCGCATTCCTTTTGCATGGTTTTCTATAGCATTGATAGGTGCAATTCATTCTCTTTGGACTCAGAGTATGAGGATTTTAGATCATCTTTGGCTGAATCAATCATGTTTAAACTTTCAGAGTAGTAAATACTTTCTTTGTTCTCCACCGAATCATATAGTTTGAGCACATTGGAAATTAAGGGATCAGTGGTGTAAGCCATTATGTTAATATCAGATGACAAGTATTAATAGACAAGTTGCACTCAAGATAACTCGCACCCAAGACAACTCCACAATAGACAACTCGCATCCAAGACAACTCGCCCTAGACAACTCGCACCAAGACAACTCGCACCCTTGACAACTCAACTCTTAAACGACAACTCGCTAACTCTTCGACAACTCGCATAGTACATGACAACTCGTCCTTTCGCTTAAATAAGCTTCAATAGCAACTCGTAATAGACAACTCGCATCAAAGCGACAACTCGCATCAACGAACAACAGTCCGAGACACAACTCGCATCCAATAAATTTTCAAAAAACACCACTTTTCAATCCAAAAACAACTCAACCACTATGATTCCAACCTTCTAAACCAAAACCTAAACACTTATAATGATTCTAAACACAAAAGTACAATCAAAATCCAAACTTTAACACAAGAAATGATCCAAATGATACAACTACTCAAAACTCATTCAAACCAAAAAACCTTATGAAAACCACTAGAAATCCAAGAACATGAAAGATGAGTGATCAAACCATGGCTCTTGATACCATTTGTAACATATTGGTTTTCATAAACACACAATCAAGCACATTAAGGGGCGTATGAATTAGAGTTCTAGAGAGAGAAAGTGAGATGTTCTAGAGAGACAAAACAAAGGAAAGGTTAGATTACCAAAATGAACATCAACCCTCTCCCTTGTGGGGAGAGGGCTATTTATACAAATGACTCCGCCCTCCTTCGGGCTGTGGATCAGGCATACAGTGGGTAAAGACCCGTCCTTCTTCCACGTTGTTACTTACACTACTAATAATCTAACTAATATACAGTTACGTCTACGAGCTATAATATGCTAAACATACGTTGGGGTGACCGACACTTCAGCATGGATTTTCTAAATCCTAACATAAATACCCTTGGTCAGAGGGTCAGCTAAGAAGGAAAGACAAATTGATGGTGGGCAATGATGAGAATGTGAGAAGAAAATTGGTGAATCACTTCTATTGTTTTGCTGAAGGTGGTGAATCACTCTGGTGTTTTGGCTACTGCATTTGATGTGACGCGCCTATAACTGGATGACTAATTCGGACTGCTCCTAGTTGTCTTAGGGATTTATTATATGATGACAAATAAATATTTCAACTTAGCGTCTCTAGGTCATAAACACATACCTTAGGATGCGTTTGGTTAATGGGTTAAAAAATCAGTTTTTGACTCGAAGTAGAATTTTGTTGTTTGAAAAATAAAAGTGGGCCCAGGGATTGGGGTTGAAGATCAAATATATGGCATATATAAATCTTTAGTATGATGGGTTTTATCAAATATGTGGGCCATGTTTCCACCACAATCACACATTATTTTTTTATTATTTTTTATAAATTTTCATTTAATATAATTTATCAAATTATACTAAGTATTTATATATTTTATAATATATTGTCTCTCTCATACATCAAATCTATCGTAATTCAAATCCTAATTTAAATCAAAATCCTAATCCTAAACCTATTTACAAACCAAACGGACCCTTAAAGTCTGTTGGTTGTACTATGAAACACATATACTTGTGCAGTTGTGCTATGTTTGGTAATCTTTTATCTTAGCTACATTATAATGCATTTAGGTCATTCTTAAAAAGAAAGTCTTAAAAAAACAAAGTTATACACTTGCTATAAGAGGAAGGCTTAAAATTCAATACATCTCATTATTCAAAATTAAATGCAGACATTTCCACTAAATTAAATACAGTGTTCAAATCATTTACAATAAAAATATGTAACCGCTAAAAATCATTATTAACAGCAATGATTATTAAAAATATATAACCGCATCCACTATGTAAATACTCACAAACCATTTCATATCTCTCTCTCTCACATCTAAATCGTCAGCAATAAGGCAGAGTGTACCCAATCAATAAAATTTAGTCACAGGCACCATCGCCCTCATTGTCTTGAGTACCGCTAGTATAATAAGAGAACTCATTTTTGGCCAAATCGAGGGATTCGATTAACCAATGAAAGGGCTCGGTTTTGAAATTGAGCCTTCTCATTGGTCAATTGAGTTTTTAAGTGAGAAAAAATACGGCCAGTATTGGAGTTTTTAATAAAACTCCACAAACATAGGTGTGTCGAAATTGCGGAAAAAAACTTTAAAAAATAGGGTGTGATTTTTAAAACTTTGTTGTTGAAAAAGTAAAAATAAAAAATTCTCTCCATCAAAATCATGTTTCCAAATATAAGATACAAATTTCAGAAGGTTTTAAAAATGGTACTTATCTTTTTCAATATTTTTTCTATATTTAAATAGATATCTATTATATACGAATACGAAACCATAATTCGGAGCCTATATATACTCACCCAAAAAAGGATGCTTATCATTCATTAGCCTTATAACTTTTGCGTGTTTTTTTTCTTATCGCAGGAAAACTCACACTGACGATTTTAGTTTCTGACGTAGATGGCACGACCGGTGAAGAAACATGTGACGTAATGTTGTGTGCATGATTATGCATTATGTGATATAATGCATTATCGTTATACATGCAGTAGCTAGAAGAAACTGGAGCAAAACAAGTAGAAACAAACGAATGTCAATTTTGATCTTTGGTCAATTGATTTTTTAAGTGGGAACAAATAGGGCAAGTATTGGAGTTTTTATTAAAACTCCTCAAATATAGATGTGTCGAAATTGCCAAAAAAATTAAAAAAAGAGGGTGTGATTTTTAAAACTTTGACTTTGAAAAAGTAAAAATATAAACTTCTCCCCACGAGAATCGTGTTTCCAAATATAAAATGTAAATTCTAGAAGGTTTTAAAAATGGTACTTATCATTCATTAGCCTTCTAACTTTTATGTGATTTTTTTTTATCGCTGGCAAACCCACGTTGACGATTTTAGTTTCTGACATAGATCGTACGGCCGGTGAAGAAACATGTGATATAATAATATTCATTATCGTTATACATGCAGTAGCTAAAAGAAACTAGAGCAAAATAAGTAGAAACAAATGAACGTCAATTTTGATCTTTAAGGTATATAGTGTCCGTATAGTATATCAATTTAATAATATGGTCAAATGCTTCGAATAAAAGTTGGCTTGAATGGTGTAATGGGCTAATGCAAATTCAGACATAGATTCTAATGCTCTATATGCCGTTGTATTTGGTGTTTCTGATTCTTTTGTTTATTTGTTCTTTGAGACCGAGATGAGTAACTGTTATTCACACGGCTGCTAACATTATTAACTTTTACGAATAATTTTTTTGTTTTTAGATCCTTATGGAAACTAACAATATTAATCGTTATAATTTTTTGATGTTGTTAACTTTTAATTTGTACAGTTATACTAACTCTAATGTTTCTGTTGTATTTTTGTAGATGTTACATCACATACCTTTAAAAAACATATTTATTATTATTATTATTTTTAATTATACAAATCTTATTTTATGCTTACCCTAATGTTTGTTGTATTTTTGTTGATGTTATTGATTGCTTAGTTCGTAACATTGATATCACGTTTATAGGTCCATAGAGTAAGACTAAACATTCTTTTGGGTTTAAACTACAAAATCATAGGTAAGCTACTAACAATACCATATTTTTAATACTAGGCGAGTACCCGCGCCTGACGGCAGCGGTTCCTAATGTTAGACAATTAACGATATGTGATATTGTGGTAAGTGTTTCATTTAACATTCAAAAAAACCTATGAACTCACCAGCTTTTTGCTGACTTTTTAGCATGTTTTTCTCAGGTAATTGATATGTTAGGCTTGGGCAGTTGTTTAGGGAGGCGCTTGGCAGGAATGGCATGGTCATGGATCTATTTCACTCTGATGTTATTTGGGACCGTTTTTATGAATTACTTTTAATGGGCTTACTCTCGTACTTTTGAATAAATGTAAAACTTAATCACTATCTTTGACAATGTTTTTAATTTATGGATGAGTTATTCTGTTTCGCTATACTGGTGTTGTGTACCAACTTTCGTAGCACCCCAATGCTAGTAAGTCTTCCGCGGAACCTATTTTGGGGTTGTTACATATTGGTATCCAGAGCCAAGGTTATAGAGAACTGGGTACTTATCAAAACCTAGACTATAACCACTTTTGAATAATTGATCCAAAGACCGCCGCGTGCCTGCCTGCCAAGCTGAAGCCTAAGTTTTACGAGTTAAAACGTATGTGGTATTAAAATGCTATTATTTTTGTTGAATATCTGTGATATGTTTATTTGATATTTTTGGGATTGCGATTCATATGGGATGTTATGTATGCACTGACCTCGTTAAAACGCCATTGTCACAGCTATGCCTTCTTTCGATATCACCGAGGACATCCTTTTCGCTGGCTCTCGACCAGCATCGCCTATGTCGGAGATGGACCCGAGAGACCTATACGTCATGGCAAGACATGCACCGCCATTGACGCATGGGACTACTTCGAACCCTTCTTCATCTGTTCGTGGCTCTCTTACTTCTCTTATTGTGCGTTCACCCGCACGATCACCTCCTAGTTTCATGCGACAGACTGCTACACCTCACACTTTGCCACACAACACGCATATCCGTACGTTCACCTACCCTACTTTCTTTCCGCGTTACTGCTCACTCTCCTCTGTCCCTTATACCCTCTACCTCTTCATTTCTGATACCTAGTGCATCATCTTATGCACCTTGTGATTCATCACCACCTTCATCTCCTGACTCTCCGCCTACTCGGAGGCGTTGAATTCTTGAGTCGTATGAAGAAGAAGACCCCGAAGAAGAACCTCAAGAGGAAGGAGATCCCGAGGAAGATCCTCAGGAGGAGGAAGACCCGGGAGAGGAGTCTTACAGGGAGGATGAACCTGAGGACGAGCCTTAGGAGGATGTTGAGCCTGAGCCTCAGGAGGAGGGCGAGCCTGAGCCTCAGGGGATCATGGGGGATTTGGAGGAGTATGATTTGGATGACGATGTTGATGAGCCTATGATAGGGCCTGTTTCCCAGCGTCAGAGGTGGATTGGGTTAATCCAGACTCTCCCACTGCTGTTCCAACCGCGGAGCACTTAGATGCGATGGCGACCCAGTTAGGCATGCATGAGGACGCTCTTGAGGGTATAATGGAGCAGTTGGCGGGGGTGTCAGCAGAGCGATTGGGGAAGATAGAGAGTGATGTTAGCGTGTTGATGGGAAGGTCTGACACCATGAAGAGAGATCTACAGAGAATAGATGATCGGGGTGAGAGCAGCAGACCGAACCCTTCAGACAGTGAGAGAATATGATCAGGTGATGTGGAGGAATCAGTCTTAGACAGATTCTCAGGGCGCTTACCTTATAAAGAGGAGTCATGAGGATGGTGTTGAGTTGGCTGCGATTAGGAGGAGGTTGGATGATCTAGAGCGTGCTTTCAGAGAGCTTCGCTTTGGACCATGAGTAGTAGTATGGGCTAGTGTTTTTGTGTACCACTCCTTATCTATATGTATTTTCATATTTCCTCGTTATCTTTATTGTCTTCGCTTTTCGCCATTGTATGGCCCGTACTTAAGAAACCTTGTTTTGAGTTCTGTGAGATGTTAAGTTAAGTTTATGGTTGTGATATAATCTATGTTTTACTGATCGTTGTTGGTTTTTGGTGTGATATTGTGTTCTCTTTTACTGCCTCTGTCCCGTGTGATGTGACACCTCTATTATGATCTCAGTATTCTCATGTCTTTGTGATTCAGATCAATGGCTCAAACTCGTAGGGCAACCCGGAACGCACGAGCGACAACAACTACTGCTACTGCAACTGCAGGTCATCGTGGCTGACCTCCAATCCGATTTGCTAGTGATCCTAACACCAATAACCAAAATGACAGCAACCCTATTGATGAGAGTCCAAATGTCGAAATTCCTACTTCACCTACTGCTGTAACTGATCAAGCTTTGGTCGATCAACTTGTGGCTCAGCGTGTAGCTGAGATTCTAGCTGAGTCAAATCATCCAAACGCTACGGAAGGAACCCTTAGGCCTACTGGTAGTAACCGTGGTTGTAAGTTATTAACAATGAAACACCGAGCAAACTCTATTAAGTATGCGTAATTTACTTAACAAAGCTAAGAAGAATATAACTTTAACTTTCAACGATTTTATTAATAACTTTAAATCGCTTGTTATGCGTTATATGATCTTAAACAACTCTAAAACACTAATATCGAACTCTAAAACTCTAATAATGCACGATTTCTAATGCCAATCTAGGGTCCTTTATAGGCTTAAGGATAACCCTAGTCGGTTTACAATTTGTAACCTTGTACGACAAGTAATCTAAACAAAGAATATTCTAGAATAACAAAGCTTTCCATAAACGAATATAGCAGTTCTTTAGCTTTAAGATTTGACTTCGACAAAAGATTTTGACTTTTCTTTAGCAAGATTTTGACTTCTTCCAAGATTTTGTCATTCTTCAGCACTTTCATATCCCAACAATCCTCCCCTAACTTGAATTCTACTTGCTTGACTTCAAGTTCCTTTGTAAATTTATCTTTAACTTCTCCATCTTCAAGGAAAGATTGTGTCTTTGTCTTTAGATTGTATCTTTGTATTCTCTGTGCTTATATCAGCATTATCAAAGTATTCTTTAGAAATAATTCTTTACAGCATCATTCAGCAAGCTCCATCTTTTCAAAGAACACAAAGAACATATGACAATTTGTACATTAATTCGCTTTAAGTTGCAATCTATTCTCATCACTTCCAGTGTGTAAACTCCCGTGAGAGGTGAATCATTGAAAATTTAATGGATTTTGATGTCTCTTTACCAAAGCCATTAACTCTGGAGTAGCCAAATGTTTTGGTGTGTAAGACCATGGTACATTGATAACCATATGATTTTTTGCAAATCATCAGCTATCAACATATTTGATTTGTCTTTACCAAAAGTTGTACCCTTTTGGACTAGTTAGTTCTTTCATCCATGGTGAACTAATTACCATATAATGGTTTTTCCACAACCTTTATCACAAGCCATTTTCTTGTGGGCTAGCCAACTCTTCACATTTACTGATATGGTGAGTTGATTACCATACAACTTATTAGCAAGTTGTCAACTATAAAACGGATTTGAGATATCTTTACCGAGCCGCTTGCTCATGGATTAGCCAATCCTTTTGTAACCATGGTGGATTGATAACCTATTGTTGTTACCATCTCAAAACCATTTATTTCTTTTAACCTTTGTTTCAAAATATTTATCACTTAACAAAAGTTTTCTTTTCAAAATCATTAATCGGTTTAAAGTCGCAATCAAGACTTTGATGAAAGTATCGTTTGATCAACAAGATTTTGAATAAAGTAATCGATATTTCAAAAATAATTTATTCAATAAAGATTCATACCGCTTATTCATCATCATCACCATAGTTGTCCATCCGATAAACAATTTGATGACCATAAGAGCGCTTTCATTATCTTCTTCAACTTCCATACCATGCTCTAGCATTCTCCTCATAAGATCTTATGTAAGCGGATATCTTCGTCTCGCTAACATGTGAATCATAGTCCCATCTTCTAACTCTAGAACATGTACTCCAGATTCTTCAAAGAATCTCCAACCGATAATCTCCCAATCTTCTTGGTTTTTCCAAATCTCATCGAAGACTTGATTCTTCGCTTCCCAAATAGTTGTGAGATCTCCAAGCAAGATTAAACCAACACCTTCTGATGGAATATGTTCAAAATATTCTTGCACCAAATGATATAAATGAAATAAATCCTCTCTATCTATTATGTGCAATAGATCCCATAGCATATTGAACACTCTGAAGCTTTCATCTTCTCTATGAAACATCAGATAATTTCCATCCTTAGATTCAACAACTTCAAAAGTAGTTATTGGTGACTTTTTCTTCTTCTTTTCTGCATCATCTTTAGAATATTCAAATTCTACAACTCTTAAATAATTCCTTAATTCATCATCAGTTTTAGATCGTAACTCAACCTTCTTTGATGGCTGTGCATCTTCAACTTCAGTTGTTCTTTTTCTTTTTAAGCTTCCTTTTCTATCATCTTCTTTCTGAGCATCATCATCTTTAAAATCTTTGATACTATCAACATTCTTCCGATAAGCTTCTCTAATGACTTCATACAACTGTTTCATCCCAACATAATTCAACTTCTGCAATCCAATATACCCTTAACCTTTTAAATAAGCCATCATTGCATTTCTTTCCTTAGCACGATTTGGTCTTCTTGGTAGAGCAGAAACATGAATAGGTGTCTTTAATGGTACAACAGCTTCAGCATTCAATTCTTCTTGCAATTTCTTAGCTGCTTCTTTGTCTTTAGCTTCTTCAATAGCAACTTCAGCATTCAATTCAACTTGTACCTTTCTAGTTGCTTCCTCATTCCTAGCAACTTCAATTGCTCTTATATCTGCCAAGGTAAGATCCTTTTTCTTCTTTGTTTCAATCATTTTACCTTTTCCTTTATCTTTGGATCTATAGAAGGTTGAGAAGCTTGTGGTTGTTCTTCAAGAACTCCCGAAATGCTAACACCCTTGGTTTTGACAAATCATGCAATATCTCAAAGAATAGTTTCATCATCACTGCGGTGTATTGTACGTATCGCCTTCCTTTCCTGTATGATCGTTGAAGGACCACTTTTCTTCATATATAATTGTTGAAGGACCAGCTTCTTCTTCAAAATCTAACAACCTTGGTGTAATTAACTCTTGTCGAGAAGTTCCTTAAAGAGCAAGACTTTTACCATCAAGATCAAGATTTGAACTCTAGTGCTTTCTTCCTCAAGATTTCAATATTGACTTGCTCTTCAAGACTTTGAGGTTGAACATCAAGATCTTCAGGTTCAAGATCTTCATTCAAATTTTCTATCTTCCAATTTCCTCCCAATTGGAATGAAGATTGTTGTTGAACCTTTTGCCTTTGAGGGTCTTCTTAAATTGCCTAACGGCATGCTTTGCTTTTTTGAGACTTGACCCATAACTTTGTGATGTTGAACCAATGGCCAGACAAATTTCTTGAATCTTCTAAACTTAAGCTTCAACTGCTTAATCTGTGCAGCCTGTTCTTCAAAAGATTTCTTCAATCTAGTCAATTCTCTTGATAAAGCATAAGTGTTTAGAACTGTACCCTCAGATGCCACATCTTCTTCATCTCCTCCAGATGGTGGGTGTTCTTCGTGTTGAGAATCATGAGCAGAAACTTGTGGAGATGGTGGAGGTGAAACTGCAGTATCTGCTTGAACTTCAGCACCTTGTGAAGCAGTACCTTGAGATGCAGTACCCTGTGATGCAGTACCTGGAGAAGCAGTACCTTGTGTTGAAGCAGTACATTCTCTGTCATCACTCTCTGTAGCCTCATCTCTTATTGCTTGAACAACCTCCATCATTGAAGTGGTTAATGGAGTGTTCCTTCCAGTAAAGAGATCACTTTTCCTAGCCATAAATGTGAAAATCTTGGCTGGTTGTACCACAATGTAGAAGACTTGTAGGCTTTGGTACATCGCCAGTTGTTTATTCAAGAACACTTGAATAAATCTTGGATACATCAACCATCGTGATCCATGAGAAATATGAGATAACATTCCATCTAGAATTAGCCTTGAAAAATTGAAAATTGATTTGTAGCCAATCCCACTATAGCGTATGCTATGTTAGAACCAAATTACTCTTATGATGTACTTTTAGCACTAATACAATGAAGCAATACATGAACCAAATACTTCCATTGTGGACTAAATAAGGGTTTCTTGAAAGTTTGTTCGCTTAAGGACCCTTCATACCCAATGTCTCCGAATGTATCCCAAATCAATTGCTTATCAAAACGAATGCCCCTTCTTCATCATCAAACAATAAATCTTCACGAATTGAAGCTTCGTAAACCTTCACTATCCTCCCAAAGAACTTTAGCTTGAATATACGAATCATCATTCTCCATATGAGCCCTAGCAGTTGCCCAAAACTGTTGAATCCATGGCTCAATTATATCGGGTTCCACTAAAAGTGCATAACTAATCGGAGATCCAGTGAGAAAATCAATGATGTCATGGAAGATGACATTAGCTTCAGTTTTCTCTAAATTCGCCACCATGTTGTGTTTCAAAACTATATTGCGATTTGCCATTGATGATTTGTTTATAGAGAAAGTGATTTGATGAATAATATAGGTGAAAGAGAGAGAAATATGGAAAAGATTATAAGGTATAAAGATGAGAGGGAAATTCGGAGAGTAGTTATTTATAGGTGAGATTTAAAAATCACACCCTTAATAACAAAGTTACCATAGTGAAGTTTACCCTCAATATTACCGTTGGAACAAGACTTTGATAAGACAAACAGCTTTTTCCACGTGCAAGATTTTCCAAAGCAAGATTTCAAAGCAAGATTTTCATATAACCAAAAGCAAGATTTTCCCATTCTCTTCTTTACAATAGCAAATACTTCAAATAAACATGAGATTGCCTCCCCTCAAGCAATGCATAGGACTATACTTAAACTAAATAGTCCTCCCCTCAAATGTAGCTCAGTAATTAATCATGCCAATGTTTACCACCAAGTGATTGAATCTTGAAACATCAAAGCCTTTGGTGAGTAAATCAGCTACATTACCATCCGTGTGAACCTTGACAACATTAATGAGCGTGTGCTCATATCAATCTCTGATGAAGTGATGCCTAATTTGAATGTGCTTGGTCTTGGAGTGATAAAATGGATTCTTCACAATGCAAATTGTACGCTCATTATCAATGTTGATAGGAGTATTCTTGAAGTTGAACCCATAGTCCAAGAGTTGATTCTGCATCCACAAAACTTTTCCACAACAGCTTGCAGTAGCCACATATTCTACTTTAGTAGAGGATGTTGCTGCAATAGTTTGCTTCTTACATTGCCATGAGACTAATCTTCTTCCAAGATATTGGCATCCTCCAGTAGTTGATCTTCTGTCATAGTTATCACCTGCGTAATCACTATCTGAAAAAACTTCTAAGTGAAAAGGTGAATCCTTTGGATACCACAACCCCAACTTAGGTTGTTGTTTTAAATAACTAAAAATCCGTTTCACTGCATTCATATGGGAGACCTTAGGTGAGACTTGATATCTTGCACATAAACAAACAACAAACATAATATCAGGCCTAGATGCACTGAGGTACATAAGACAACCAATCATGGATCAGATAACTTGACTTCAACAGTTGTCCATCTTCATCCTTGCCCAATGAGTTGATAGATTTAATAGGTGTAGTAACTAGCTTCATAGCATCAAAATTGAACTTTAAGTATGTCGATACATACTTGTCTTGACTTATGAAAATTCCTCCTTTGACCGCTTAACTTGAAGTCCCAAAAGAAAGTTAACTCACCCATTGAACTCATTTGAAATTCAAATGGCATCAGCTTCTCAAACTCCTTGACCATAGATTTTTTTATAGCTCCAAATATGATATCATCAACATATACTTGAACCAACATGATATCCTTCTTGTCTCTCTTAATAAACAAAGTCTTGTCAATAGCTCCTCTTCTATAACCATGTTGCAATAAGAAAGTAGAGAGCCTCTCATACCAAGCTCTAGGTGCTTGATGAAGGCCATAAAGAGCCTTAACTACCTTGTAGACTTTGTTTAGATGTGTAGGATCTTCAAAACCAGGAGGTTGTTTAACATACACCTCCTCTGTAATCTTGCTATATAAAAAGGCACTCTTGACATCCATCTGATAAACCTGAAATCCCATATATGATGCAAAAGCAAGGAATATTCTAATGGCTTCAATCCTTGCTACAGGAGAAAATACTTCATCATAATCTACTCCTTCTTCTTGTCTTGTAGCCTTGAGCTACTAACCTTGCCTTGTTCTTGATGACATTACCTCTTTCATCTCTCTTGACTCAACACCCATCTTGTACCAATGACTTTCTTTCCATCCGTAGATCACACAAGACCCAAACTTCTTGAAGTTTGAATTGAAGAAGTTCTTCTTGCATAGCTTCAACCCAACTCTCTTTAGTTAATGCTTGAGCAATATTCTTGGGTTCTTCTTGAGAGATAAAACAAGTAAACAAGCATGTTTGATGATCCTTATGATTCAAAGATGTTCGCTTATAGACAAAGCTAAGTAAAGCATTATGAGGTGTAGAAAAGCCCTTAGCTTTGGTTCTTGTGAGCACTCCATGAGTAGAAGGTCCAATGATTTGACCAGTAGGATGATCTTTATGAATTTTTAAGATAGGAGTCTGTGGAACTTCATAATTATCACCCAAATTAGTGAAATCAACATCTTCATTGAATCTGAGAAAATACCTTCATCTTCAAACTCATCATCAGTATCTTCTAAGCCAGGCATGGTAGGATCATCCAAATCATCCAAAGTGCTGTCAACAGGTGCAACAGTACTTTGATCGAAAGTACTGTCACCCAAAGTACTGTGATCTAAAGTACTGTGAGAGAACTCTGCAGTCTTGTTCTTTTTCTTTGCTTCTTCATAAGCTCTTCTTTGATCATCATTATAAGAATGTGCTACTACATCTTGAAAAAGCATCTGATTAAGTTCCTCTTGAATAGCTTGATCCTCAGCAGACAATGAGGATTTTGGTTCATCAGTACTTTGCTTTGGTTCAACAGGTATGGGTTCTTCATCAGGAACAACATCAGGTCTAATATGGACTCCATGAACAACATACTGTAAATCTTCTCCATTGTGTACAAAGTTGATTTTCTTCTCTAACAGTGTACATAGTTCATAGAAGGAGTCAAAACCTCAAGATCAAACATCCAATCGTGACCTTTACCCTTCCGATTTTCTTGATCTTCTAAAATTCAACATGAAGACAATCTTGAACCTTCTTGGTGACTCTATTGTACACTCTAAATCCCTTGTCATTGGTACAATATCCCAATAAATATCCTTCTTCCGACTTACCATCAAACTTTCCCAAATTATCAATTGTATTTAGAATTGTTAGAGGGCATCCAAAAGGCTTCATAAAACGAATGTTGGGTTTGTTTCCATCAAGAACTCATAAGGTGTCTTCATCTCGAGGTTTGGTGACCGATACTCATACACATAGCAAGCAAGATTTACATACTTCAAAATTGAATTGAATAGGTAATTGTGAATCAAAGCATTGTTCGCTTCTTCAATCAAAGTTCTATTCTTTCTCTCTCAACACCATTCTCATTGTGGTGTTCTTGCAATGTCAACTCCTCTTGATCCCTTTGTTGGCACAAAATTCATCCATAAGCTTGTTCTTGAATTCATCCCATTATCACATCTAATACCTCTAACCTTGAGTCTCAATTGGTTTTCAAGTGCTATTATAAGATTATGAATAGCATCAAAAGTATCATCTTTAAATCCCAAGAAAATACCCAACCGAATCTATCGCAATCATCTCGTCACAACCAAGCAAGATTTTTCTTGTTTAGACTTGCAACAGAGACAGTCCAAACAAATCCATGTGTAATGACCCAAAGGTTCTCTAATAGTTCTTTCCTCAAGCTTCTTGCATGAAGCTTTGTGTTGTTTACCCTTCTTGCACACCAAACATGAGTGATCGTTCTAGTAAGTCTTTGAAGATAAACCTCTAACTAAATTTCCTTTGACCAATTTGTTGATATTCTTGAAATTTACATGGCCCAATCTTTTATGCCACTGATGTGCTTCTTCAGATGTTGCTTTTGCCACTAAACATGTGGCTCTCCCATAAGAGTGAAGACTCTTCATATCCAGACTATATACATCATTGGTTCTTGGTACTTTCAGTATCACCAAGTTATCATAAGCAAGCTTGAATTCAAGTAAAAGAATGAGACATTCTATGTCAGTGAATAACACAGGGTGCTTTTTATCACAGATTTGAGAGACTGACAAAAGGTTGAACTTGAGCTCCTTCACATATCTAACATTCTCAAAATCTATACGCCCTGCTTTGATGGTTCCTTTTCCAGTGATTCTTCCTCCATTAGGATCATTCCCAAATGCAACTCTTCCTCCACAATAAGATCTAAAATCTGACAGAATCTCCTTGTCTCCTGTCATGCTTCTAGAGCAACCACTATCCACAATTAGATGATCTTTAAGCTCCTCTTCTGGGTTGCCCTGCACAAAGATAAAAGAGTTAGTGTCTTTTAGGAACCCAAGCCATTACTGACTTGTGTTCCCCTTGTGGAGTAGCATACTTAAATTCCTTGAGTATGTAATCTTCACGCTTTTGTAGATGTAATCAAGCATTATCTTTGTTTTAAAACTTGTGGTGGATTTTCAAAGAAAATTTCTTTTTCAACAAAAAGCTCCTTTTCTTTTCCACAAAATCATCTTTATCAAAAATCTCTGTTTCACCAAGATTGTTGAAAGTAATCTGTTTGTTCCTCATCGCATTTCTTTCTTAACCCATTTAGTTTTAACTGCACGGTGTAGAGTCCTTTGACTTAGCTACTCTTTTGGAGTTGTAACGCCTTCTAGATTGATAATAATTTGATCTCCTAGGCTTTCCATTCCAAAAGTGTTTACAAGACTTTGATTGTTCTGAAAATCTAGCAAGATTTGAGAAGGTACCGCTGAGTTCTTTGAAAAGTATTTGAAGGTACTTGTGGTTTTGAAAAGGTCTTCTCCGGTGAGGTACCTATAGTCTTGTGAAAAGTTGCTATGGTTAACCCTATGTGAATGATTCCGATCGGTTTATTCTCTCTAGGCCATGGTTGGTAGATCTGTTCTTGGAAATTTGCTTAGGTACTGAGTGAAAGTCACAAAGCTTTAATCGATGATCAAGACTATAACAAACAAAACACAATTTTTGACCCAAACTCCCAAAATTTCTTCCTCTATGTCTATGACCAAAACTATTCCGCCTTCTAGGTGAATGATTAAAATTGTTTTGACCAAAATTATCCCAAAAGGTTTAGCAAGATTTTGAAAAGATTTTCCTAAAGGTATCGCTGAACATGTAGCAAGATTTGAAGTCAAGGTACCGCTGACTTTTAACATCATTATCCTTAGGGTTTTCAACGCTTTTTTGGGGTTTCGCACCTAGATCGACCAATAAGCTTTTTCCTAAACTCTAGATTGTCTAAACCAAAACGAGAAACATCGTGCATAAGGGTTGAAAACTTCGAGTGGGATGAGGGACTGCATGATAACCATTATCTTTCTTAAACTCAGGAGGTGTTTCACTAACTGATTCCTCATTACTAGATGTGTCTACATAATTAATGAGTTCATCATCACTAGTGGTTATATCCTCAAAATCAAGGTCATCCTTATCACTAGATGGGTTTTCTTCTATGTTATTAAAGTCCATACCAAAACCTAGGCCAGTTCTAATGTAAGCTCTTCTCTGCTTTTTGAACATAAGTAATATGAGAAAGACCGATTCTTTCCAGCATCAAACTTTGCTAACAATTCATCTCTTTCCTTAGTAAGCTTCTCAATTTCGTAGATTTTACAATTTAACTTCCATTCACTTAATTTTAACTGATAATCCTGTTGTTCATACTTTTCTGCCCAAGCCATTTCATTATTTTCATGTGTTATGATTTTGGCTTCCATTGATTCTAAAGTGATTTGATAACCAGCTGCCTCAGACCTAGCCCTTTGATAATTATCTCTTTCAGTCACATAATGATTAAGAACTTTTTGATAAAAGTTATGACACTTAGAACATACCTCAGAGATAGGGGTGAACTTGGTGAAGTGGCTACCATAGCAAGTAGAATAGGATCATCTTCACTCTCCATGCTCCAATCAAAGCTTCCTAGACCATTTCTAGATTCCAAAGCAGCATGTCCAGGTTCCTCATCAAAAGTTGTGCTCCAATCAAACTCTTCCACTGATTCCTCCACATCTACCATACAATAAGTTACTAGTTCATCATCAAACTTAGCACTCCAGTTAACCTCTAATAGATTCTCTTGAGCAACCAAAGCTTTTGTTTCAGTAATAGGAATTTCTTTTAGCTCTAGCTTTGGTTTCTCAGTCATCCTGTTTGCTTGATATTTAGCAAACCTGCATTCCCTTCCAAAATGTCCAGTCTTTTGACAATTGAAGCATTCAATCTCCGATTTGTCAAAAGTGATTCCCTGTTTTGGTTTGAAGTCAATGCTTCTTCCTGTCTTCTTCATATACTTCTTGATCCTTGCAGTGATCATAGCAACTTCCATCTGATATCAATTTCTTCAAGAGCATCCTCTTCAATCTGTGAGAGATCTTCTTCATAAGTGACAAGTAAAGTAGCTTGTTGTGCAAAGAAAGAGCATACGACTTCATCTGAGTGGATGGTATTTGTTGGTGTGGCTTGCTAAGCAAAGGAGGGGGTAGAGTAGGCAATAGTACTTTGAGCAACAAGATTGAGTAGAGAAGCCGTATTTTTAGTGGAAGTATCGCCTCTTTCGTATGACAAAAGGCTATACCGTGAGACTTTGAACTTGTTTGGCCATTCATCTCATGCTCATACACCTTCGATGATTGTAGAGATCATCAAAGTCCATAACATCCAAACCAGTTGTCCTCCTCGATCATAGTAGCAATCACATGCCATGTAGATGGCAAACTCCTTAAGAACTTCGATTTAGCATCTTCAATCGAAACCTCTCGCTTTGTATAACTCCAAGATGTCGAGAAGATTTTGAATCATTATAGGCGAGATCAAGGCCTTCTCTTTCTCCAATAGTGAATGTTTCAAACCGCCGCTCAACAGATTTCAGCATCTTCTTGAAGCATCATTACCTCCAAACCTTGTTTTGAGAGCATCCCAAAGTTGCTTTGCATCTTTAGCATCATGGAACTTGAGTAGATGACCATCCGGAATAGCGCATAACAGATATTGAGAGCCTTCTTGATTTCTTATTGTTGCTACCGGTAAGACCGCTTTAGGTGGTTTAGGTTGTCCAGAATCTCAATAAGTTCGAACTACTTCATTACCATTGACAATTACATTCCATAGTGCATGGTCTCGTAATAGCAATGTAACGCCTCATCTTCATGCTCCATAGGTCGATTCTCCTTCTTAATAATCGGTATTCGAGTGAGGTGATGGATGGTGGTGGAACAACTTCAATGACATCTTTAGGTTTTTGTTGTTAACTAGGTTTTAGGGTTTCTTCTTAGTCGAGTTTCCACACAAGCTCGATACCACTTGTTGGATCGATGTACTCTAACCAAACTAACTATATAGCTTGTTAAGGGTTTAACAACCCTCGATAAATCCTAAGTTATTAACAATGAAACACCGAGCAAACTCTATTAAGTATGCGGAATTTACTTAACAAAGCTAAGAAGAATATAACTTTAACTTTCAACGATTTTATTAAAACTTTAAATCGCTTGTTATGCGATTCTTAAACAACTCTAAAACACTAATATCGAACTCTAAAACTCTAATAATGCACGCATTTCTAATGTCAATCTAGGGTCCTTTATAGGCTTAAGGATAACCCTAGTCGGTTTACAATTTGTAACCTTGTACGACAAGTAATCTAAACAAAGAATATTCTAGAATAACAAAGCTTTCCATAAACGAATATCGC
Source organism: Chrysanthemum lavandulifolium (assembly GCA_022545495.1). Taxonomy (NCBI): domain Eukaryota; kingdom Viridiplantae; phylum Streptophyta; class Magnoliopsida; order Asterales; family Asteraceae; genus Chrysanthemum; species Chrysanthemum lavandulifolium. The sequence goes on along the minus strand of CM040246.1, from coordinate 130,669,371 downwards.
AGCTTTTAGCTTTGCAAGATTTTGACTTCGACAACAAGATTTGACTTTTCTTTAGCAAGACTTTTCTTCCAAGATTTTGTCATTCTTCAAGACTTTCATATCCCAACAGAAGGAACGGTTAATAGGCGTCTGGGTTGTTCGGGATTTTCTGAAGTATTTCCGAAGACTTGCAGGCTACCGCCAATTAGACAAGTTGAATTCGGATCGATTTAGTGCCAGAGTTGCACCGTGGCACGGGCACCATAGCGATTAGCCCCTTCGGAGTTGGAAGAACTATCAAAGCAGTTGTCCGAATTGGCTGAGAAGGGATTCATCAGACCAAGTTCCTCACCCTCTGGAGCTCCGGTCTTGTTTGTTAAGAAGAAGGACAGATCTTTCCGCATGTGCATCGACTACAGAGAGTTGAACAAACTAACTGTGAAAAATAGATACCCTTTGCCTAGGATCGGCGATCTTTTCGATCAACTCCAAGGATCGAGTGTTTTCTCAAAAATCGATCTAAGATCCGGGTATCATCAGCTCCGATTTCGAGAAGAGGACATACCGAAGACCACGTTCAGAACTCATTATGGGCATTATGAGTTTCAGGTTATGCCTTTTGGGCTAACCAATGCTCCGACCGTATTCTTGGACCTCATGAATCGAGTATGCAAACCCTACTTGAAAAGTTTGTGATCGTGTTCATAGGCGACATCCCGATCTACTCGAAGAGCCGGAAGAGCATGAAGAACACTTGAGGCGATCCTAAAGCTACTCGAGGAGGAGACCTTATGCGAAATTCTCGAAGTGCAATTTTGGATTTTGACCGTCTGAGTTCGGGTCACGTGATTGATAGTCAGGGTATTCACGTAGATTCTGCCAAGATTGAGTCCATTAGAGACTGGGCTACTCCTACGACCCCGACTGAGATACGTCAATTTTTAGGACTTGCTGGATATTACCGTAGATTTATCGAAGGTTTATCCAAGATAGCAAAGCCTTTAACCACATTGACTCAGAAAACGGTGAAGTACACTTGGGGAAAGGACGAAGAAGAAGCATTTCAACTTCTGAAGGAGAGATTGTGTAATGCACCTATATTGGCTCTGCCTGAGGGAAGCTAAGATTTTGTGGTGTACTGTGATGCCTCACATAAGGGTTTAGGAGTTTTGTTGATGCAAAGGGAAAAGGTAATCACCTATGCCTCTCAACAACTCAAAACCCATGAGAAGAACTACACGACCCATGATTTGGAGTTGGGAGCCGTCGTGTTTGCACTTAGGATTTGGAGGCATTACCTTTATGGCACAAAGTGTACCGTGTATACGGATCATAAGAGTCTCCAGCATATTCTAGACCAGAAGGAGCTAAACATGAGACAGCGTCATTGGTCGGAACTGCTGAGTGATTACGACTGTGAGATACACTACCATCCCAGTAAGGCGAATGTCGTTGCTGATGCTCTTAGCCGAAAAGGAGAGAGCACAACCGCTTAGAGTCAGAGCATTAGGAATGACTATCAATTCTCTGTTACCTGCCCAAATTCTTGCGGCTCAAGCCGAAGCCGTCAAGGAAGATAATCAACCTTACAAAAGTCTCTACGGTATGTTGGAGAGTGAAAATGGCTTCGTGAAACATTCCGATGGAACTCTATGCTATAAGGGAAGGAGTTGGATTCCACAATATGGAGGTATTCGTGAGTTGATTAAGCATGAGTCGCATAAGTCAAAGTATTCTATTCATCCTGGTTCCGATAAGATGTACTACGACATGAAGAAGTTGTATTGGTGGCCAAGTATGAAGGCAGAAATCGCTACATACGTTAGCAAATGCTTAACATGTGCCAAGGTTAAAGCCGAGCATCAAAGACCCTCTGGTCTACTTATTCAACCTGAGATCCCTGAGTGGAAATGGGAACACATAACTATGGATTTCATCACTAAGCTTCCGAAAACTTCTAGCGGTTATGACGCCATTTGGGTTATCTTCGATCGTCTCACTAAATCAGCTCATTTCCTGCCAATCAAAGAAACGGATAGTATGGATACTCTTGCTCGTCTGTATGTGAAAGAGATCGTTGCATGTCATGGGGTACCGATTTCTATAATCTCCGATCGCGATAGTCGTTTCACTTCAAATTTCTGGCAATCACTTCACAGGGCCCTGGGGAGAGATCTGGATATGAGTACTGCATACCATCCCCAAACAGATAAAAGTGAAAGAACCATTAAAGCGTTGGAAGATATGCTACGTGCATGTGTCATCGATTTCGGCAATGGTTGGGCTAGACACCTTCCATTGGTAGAATTTTCTTACAATAACAGTTATCATGCTAGCATTAAGGCTGTACCATATGAGGCACTTTATGGTCGCAAATGCCAATCACCGATCTGTTGGGCCGAAGTTGGGGATTCACAACTTACTGGTCCCGAACTTATCCATGAGACTACTAAGAAAATCGTTCAGATCAAGAGCAGAATGCAAGCTGCTCGCGATCGTCAGAAGAGCTACGCCGATAAGAGGAAAAAAAACCTCTTGAATTCCATGTGGGAGACAAGGTTATGCTGAAGGTCTCGCCATGGAAAGGTGTAATCCGTTTTGGTAAGCGTGGGAAGCTTAATCCTCGTTATATTGGTCCGTTCAAAATCCTTGCTAGGATTGACCCGGTGGCTTATAGACTCGAGCTACCGCCAGAACTTAGCAGTGTCCACAACATTTTCCACGTGTGCAACTTGAAGAAGTGTCTCGCAGACGAAACAACTATTATTCCCCTGGAAGAGATCCAGATTGATGAGCATTTGAACTTTATCGAAGAACCTGTTAAGATCATGGACCGTGAAGTCAAATGGCTTAGGCAAAGTCGTATTCCTATTGTTAGAGTCCGATGGAACTCCCGAAGAGGTCCTGAGTTTACGTGGGAACGTGAAGATGAATTCAAGCGAAAGTATCCTCATCTCTTTCCTACCTCATGAGTAATTGAAGGAAACCCGGACGGGTTTCTTCTCGAAGGTGTTGTGACAAGCGGTAAATTTGAAAACTATTTTTAATACCACACTACTTTAAATTTTAGCAAGTTAAACATTCGGCTATAATCTTTTGATATTTTGCGGAATATCACGTTGGTGAACCTTGTGTGTGACTTTAAATTAGGCACTACTAGACTTCGGCACTAGGCAAAACCTAATAATTCGAGAAAACTAGAGAAAAACCACTCGTCTAGTTCCCATAGGCGTATTTATGATCGATTTTATTGGAAAATCGTAACTAAAACTTTTGGCGCACTTATGAAAACCCGTTACACTTTTTACGTGGTAAAAACGAGCTCGGAAAGTAAGGATCAGGAAACTTTAAAAATTCTACATGAATGGTCCCTTGGATTTTATAACCGGCCACCCCCTCCCCATTATTATTTTTGTTTTATATTTTTTTTAGAGTATGATGCATAAATCGTCCATGTGGATAAGACCACATACAAACACACATACAAACACAACACACAACGATCACCCTCACACCTTTCTCTCTCTCCCTCTCTTGAAACCCTAGCCGTCGAAAAAACACACTACCGCCTGCCACCACCTCTCACCGCCCACTCCAAAAGACTCCCCACCACTCCCTCTTTCCGATCTACTACATCACGCGCCCCAAAACCACCCCACACCATTTGTACTACCCCACGCGCCACCCTAACCTCACCATAGCACCACCACCGTTTCATATTCACGAAGAAGATAAAGGTAGGGTCACGTACACGAGTTGTAGCTCGTCATTTTTGCAACTCGTGAAACGAGTCACGAGTTGACTCGTTTTGCTTTGGGTTTGATTAGAAAAACATGGGAAACAAACTTTTAATAACAAAAACATGGTTAAAAACATGTTGGTATCCGTGGTTTTATTCATGTGTGTGCGTGTCGAGTCGGCAGCCGAGAGCTTAAGCTCTTGGTGTGGCCTTGTTGTGTGCTTGATGTTACTCTTGTTGTTATTGTCGTTATTGTTTACTTTTGAGTTGGGTTACCCTAGGTGTTGGATGGATTGATTTGTTGTTTGATTGAAATGGGGATGTTGTTATTGTTGTTGTCGAAAGGGAAAGACCCTCGATGGGGTCGTTTAGTTTGGCGTAGACGATGGGAAAACTAGGCCGAGACCCATATGGTCTCGGCAAGACATTTTGAAGGTGTTGGATTGTTGGTATATTTGTTGATGTTGTTGTGATTGTTGGCTGAGGGAAAGAGAAGCCGGGACCTAATGGTCATGGCTAAATTTGGTTGTGGTGTTGTAAAAGTTGGAACGGGAATCGGTTGTGTGACAATTAATAGTGACGGAGGATAGGTTAGACGTGAGTCGTAGACGACCACGAGAAGTTGAAGTTGTTGATTATGGGACTTGAGTTTATTTTACTTGATGAAATAATTGTGAACTTTGCGCCAAGTCGGTGTCACGTTGACTTTTTAGTCATCTTTGACTCCGACAAGGTCGTGACATGGACTATATTTATTATTGGACTTGATATAACATAATAAGTGGAGAAGTAATGACTCGGACTTGTGACTCGAAAGAAATGGTAACTCAAGTAAATATAACGATAACTTAAGATGTGAACTATATTCAATAATAAAGGTTTTTCATATAATAATTAACAAGTATATTTACTTGTTATAATTTTTCCTTTTTAAACAAATAATAAAGGAAAAAGAGAAGTGAAATAAGTGGGTTACTAAATGTTTCGAGGGCACGCAAAACTAGAAGTGCCATAAATGATAATTTAATACCTTTTAATTGCTTGTCACGGATAATTGACATTAATAAACTTAACTTACTTAACTAACGAACTTATTTGGTTGACGAATCGAGTAAGACCTCGTTAGTTATGTCAGAAGAGTTTAGTAATGACAATGTATCCTACTACGCCTTAGGACGTGGTATAGTTCTGGAATAATAAGTAAGGCAAATACATTGTGAAGTTTATCGAGTTGACGAATTCAATAAGTTTTGACAATCTATTTAAGAGACTTGTTAAACTATAAAATTTACACATAGATTGTCGTGATTTTCTTCGTTGAGTTCTTGAGTAGTGTGTGTTCACATAAATCTTGTTGAGTCAACACAACGCACGCACGGATACCAAACACTAGAAATTTTTATGAGAAAGAATGTTGGAAATAAAACTGGAATGTAGTCGGGATTGGAAACTATTGAATGGAGATGTAATCTAAGCCGAGTCTATGTTATTAGGTAGTCTTGCCGAGTCGGTGATTCTTTGTTTCACGATAGTCGATACTCTTCTTGTTCCTGTTAATTCTTGTGCATTTGCTGGACTGAGGTGAGTTTCAGTACTTTGCTTTATTAAATCTTGGGGTGAGAAAACATGCACTTGTTTTGATTGGACCGATTATGAAACTGTGTTTTGCTTACGCTTATTACGTAGTCTAGGCTAAGGTTTAGCCTCACTTTAACTTGCCAACTATTAGGTCGTTTATTAATGTTGTAGGTAGATCTATAAATGGTTGACCCCAGGTCTGGACTTGCCAGGGTGGCACCCGGATTTGTGGTTGCAAAATTTGCCATGACGTATAACATCTTGGTTTTTGATTTGTGATTTGAGTATGATGGTTGCTTATATGTTATGACTTGCGTAATAAGAGGATTTACTGTTTGGTCCAAATGCTTTGTTATCTATATAAACCTATGAACTCAACAACTTTTTGCTGACTTTTTAGCATGTTTTTCTCAGGTAATTGATATGTTAGGCTTGGGCAGTTGTTTTGGGAGGCGCTTGGCAGCAATGGCATGGTCATGGATCTATTTCACTCTGATGTTATTTGGGACCGTTTTTATGAATTACTTTTAATGGGCTTACTCTCGTACTTTTGAATAAATGTAAAACTTAATCACTATCTTTGACTATGTTTTTAATTTATGGATGAGTTATTCTGTTTCGCTATACTGGTGTTGTGTACCAACTTTCGTAGCATCCCAATGCTAGTAAGTCTTCCGCTGAACCTATTTTCGGGGTGTTACAGTTTGATTCATGATTAGATACTACGGTTATTTTAATAAAAAACAATAATAGGCAGTTGAAGATAAATTAATGACTTTAATTTATGAAATATGGTAAAAATTAGATTGTGACCACTGTCATAAATCATAATATATCTTTATATCTTTACTATTTGTGATGGGTGTCAACTCAATTATCAAAAATACCGATTAAAGAATGTTACTATATTTACTTTCAACAACTATTTACAGTAAAACCTCTATAAATTAATAGTGTTGGGACCGGGATATTTTATTAATTTAGCGAGATATTATTATATCGATAAATTAATAGTTTATTAATTTAAAGAGGTTTTACGTATGACAATTAAATTTTCAAGTTTAATATATTAGCTAGTTACAATTTATACTCATTAGAGATGAAATAAATTTGAAAAACAAGTTCCAATTAACATTTTATGAATTCACATTCATACTTTAAAAAAATAAAATTAACACTTTTTGTTGCAATACGAGAAGACAACGCACCAACTCTTTAGTGCAATAAGGAGATTTTAAGATAAACTCAATATATATAGATTTGAAGTTCAACAAATAACAAGTGACTATTGATTCATTTTTTACTAAACAATCTTAGGATTTTGAAATGTATCACACACACACACACAAACATATATACATATATATGAAATTTTTAGTAATTATTAATTTATAGTTTTATTGGGACTAATATATATACACTTGGGTTTCAAAAAAATTATTATCTTATTATTTTATTAATTGAGGCCCAAATTTGTATCGGTCCCAAGTTGGGACTAGACAAATTATTAATTTTATCGAAATTATTAATTTATCGAGCATTAATTTATAGAGATTTTACTGTATCTAACAAAAATTAAACTCAAAGACCTGTACGTACAAGGGAATGTAAAACTAGTTTGAAATTGTATGAGAAGATAGAAAAATAAGCGTAATAATGAAATGGATTATTGAATTAAATTTTTGACGATGAGAAAGTTGATGTATTATGTAAAACGTGTGGCACTTACATTTAAGAGACGTTATCTAACGAAAAAATAAATGTATATATTCAACTAGCTTATAAGACCCGTTGACACCGGGTAATGTTTTAAAAAAAAATATAAATGAGATGATAATAAAAGTAATAAGAGGAAAAAATGTTGCAAAAAGAAAAAATTAGTATATAAACAAAATAAGAAAAAATGAAAGAAAACAAATATTGAATCATTATTTATTAATATGAGTGATAAGTCAAGTCTGATATAAGTCTGATTATTGTAAGTAATAATGTCTCCTACATACATTCGGTGGTCTTCAATCTTGTGACAGCTTGAAAAGAAAGCGTATGTAGTGAGAAGTAGATGAATTGGTAAAGGCAATACAAATTAAGTCGAGAACCTAACAAACCATGAAAAGAATGTGTAAGTAAAACTTTTGTGTGAATTACAATAAACATGTAAAAACAAATTAGTATGACATTAAGTGAGTATCAGAACATACACATTGATAAGCGATCAAAGACCGTGAAGAACCTCTTTATAGACTACATTTGTAGTAGTCTTTAATAAATTGATCGGCATCACAAATAACAACCTGAAAACCTTTTTGCTTTTATGCGTGAAAGTCGACATATAATTGTCCGTGTGTGAAAGCAGGACGTGGTAAGTCTAAACCAACTTTCGAAAGTGATTGTCCTTGGCTCTTGTTTATCGTCATGGCAAAAGCGGCGCGGAAATTGTTTGCGCACGATCTTGAGTGGTAGCGTTTATCCGATGGAGTAATTTTCAACCTTGGAAGTATAACCGTATTGCCAAAATGTGTTCCGTTAATTATTTTGGCTTGAATAGAGCAGCGTTAATTTAGTCACTTGAAGCCTTGTCCCATTACACAAACCTTGTGATTGATTAATGTTTCTCAACAACATTATTGGGACACCGACCTTCAATCGAGCCTATGGTTTGGGACACCGAAAATTTTAAACCGTTGATAAATTCGGGTGAAAAGGCGGCTTGGTCTATAGCACCACCACGGTCGGTTTATCTATGTTGTCACAACTAAGATAAACTATTTCTTCACCGGGAAAGGTTTGAAGCAAATGATCGTTAAATAATATGAAGATTTTGGTACTTCCATCAGCATATGTTAACTCCGCTGGCGATGGATACATTTCGTTCATATGCATCCATGATTCGAACATAGAAGCACCAACCGTTGGTTTGTGAATAACGGTTTCAAGGTCGAGTTCTCACCAAATACAAGCGGGTGAGTCGCCTTGAGATGAAATGAGAGGCGTTCGACATTTGGTGTTCTATAATTTATCTCGAATCAAATATTCTCCATGCGGCTTCACAAGCGAGACGGTACCTACAATCATAGAAGCGCTGATCTCGTCAGCGGGTTTATCAATCTGTTGACCGTCTTCCGTTGTTGCTGGTTCTACTTCCTAAATGGTCCATATTAAATTTTTTATTTGACATTTTTTAGATGAATTGTTATTTTATAGATGATTATTTTTTATGAGTAAGACTGGATCTACTTCCTAAATGGTCCATATTAAATTTTTTATTTGGCATTTTTTAGATGAATTGTTATTTATTAGATGATTGTTTTTTATGAGTAGGAATGGATCTACTCCTATATGGTACATATTCAATTTTTATTTGGCATTTTTAGATGAATTGTTATTTTTAGATGATTATTTTTAATGAACATGACCTGGATATCTTACTATATAATTGTATTAAACTTTTTATTTGGCATTTTTAGATGAATTGTTATTTTTAGATTATTGTATTTATTTTCTATATGGTCCAAATTAAACTTTTGATTTCGCATTTTTAGATTAATTGTTATTTTTAGATTATTGATTTTGATGAAGCGAAATGGATCTACTTCCTATATGGTCCATATTAAACTTTTATTTGGCATTTTTAGATGAATGATTATTTTTAGATGATTGTTTTATTAGTAGAATTTGGATCTACTTCCTAAATGGTCCATATTAAATTTTTATTTTCATTTTTAGATGAATTGTTATTTATTAGATGATTGTTTTTTATGAGCAGGACTGGATCTAATTCCTATTATTAAACTTTTTATTTGGCATTTTTATATGAATTGTTATTTTTTTAGATTATTGTTTTTGATTAGCAGGACTGGATCTACTTCCTATATGGTCCGTATTAAATTTTTTATTTGGCATTTTTAGATAAATTGTTATCTTTTAGATGATTATTTTTAATGAACATAATGGATATCTTACCTATATGGTAGTATTAAACTTTTATTTGGCGTTTTTAGATAAATTGTAATTTTTTGGATGATTGTATCTATTTTCTATATGGTCCAAATTAAACTTTTGACTTAAGCATTTTTAGATGAATTGTTATTTTTAGATTATTGTTTTGATGAAAGCGAGATTGGATCTACTTCTATATGGTCCATATTAAACTTTTATTTGTCATTTTTAGATGAATTGTTATTTTTAGATGATTGTTTTTGATGAGTAGAATTGGATCTACTTCATAAATGGTCCATATTAATTTTTTATTTGGCATTTTTAGATGAATTGTTATTTTTAGATGATTATTTTTATGAGTAGGATGGATCTACTTCATAAATGGTCCATATTAAATTTTTTATTTGGCATTTTTTAGATGAATTGTTATTTATTAGATGATTGTTTTTTATGAGTAGGAATATATCTACTTCCTATATGGTCCATATTCAATTTTTTATTTGGCATTTTTTAGATGAATTGTTATTTTTTAGATGATTATTTTTTAATGAACATGACTGGATATACTTTCTATATGGTCCATATTAAACTTTTTATTTGGCATTTTTTAGATTAATTGTTATTTTTTAGATTATCGTATTTATTTTCTATATGGTCCAAATTAAACTTTTGATTTGGCATTTTTTAGATTAATTTGTTATTTTTTAGTTTATTGTTTTTGATGAGCAGGACTGGATCTACTTCCTATATGGTCCATATTAAACTTTTTATTTGGCATTTTTTAGATGAATGGTTATTTTTTAGATGATTGTTTTTTATGAGTAGGACCGGATCTACTTCCTAAATGGTACATATTAAATTTTTTATTTTTCATTTTTTAGATGAATTGTTATTTATTAGATGATTGTTTTTCATGAGCAGGACTGGATTTAATTCTTATATGGTCCATATTAAAGTTTTTATTTGGCATTTTTTAGATGAATTGTTATTTTTTAGATGATTGTTTTTATGAGGAGGACTGGATCTACTTACTATATGCTTCATATTAAATTTTTTATTTGGCATTTTTTAGATATATTGTTATTTTTTAGATGATTATTTTTTATGAGCAGGACTGGATCTACTTCCTATATGGTCCTTATTAAACTTTTTATTTGGTATTTTTTAGATGAATTGTTAGTTTTTAGATGATTGTTTTTGATGCAGTAGGATTGTATCTACTTCATATATGGTCTATATTAAACTTTTTATTTGACATTTTTTTGATGAATTATTATTTTTTACATGATTGTTTTTTATGAGTGAGTAGGACTGGATCTACTTCATATATATGGTCCATATTAAATTTTTTATTTGGCATTTTTTAGATGAATTGTTATTTTTTTAGATGATTGTTTTTTATGAGCAGGACAAATCTTTACAATTACATAGTACTTAATCCTTACTATTAGATAGACAACTTGAGCTCTAACAACCAAATAAATCAAGCGGATAAAAAGTAGCAAAAGAGGCAAAATTTGTATTTTAATTGGCCCAGTATAATTCTTTTACTATTAAATTGATACACTTTTTAAATTCATTTATTAGCAATGACAAAAGCTCTAGCACTCTCAACTCTCAAGTTCACCATATGATGTTTCTTCTTGCCTTGGAGCGATACTCTTTCTTTGTGATGCACCAGGACTTTGGGAATGTGCTCAACTGCGCCAAGAGAAAGCAAATGTTACTTTAACAGCTGAATCATGAGTTGCATTTAGAAGTCTTTCTCTGGGTTTGCGTATTAAATGAAGGAGGATCCAATATTCACCCACCTTTCTTTTCCTATATATAAATCCAAGCCTTAGCACCACACCTGCACAAGTAAAGTTACATATATGCCCATTAACATGATTGTTTAGAATCTTGGAACTTTTAATGTTCTTCCCCTTAACATTCAAGTCATCAGTAGCCATTGGGACCTGATGAAATACCATTTGTTCAGTGAAGATATTGAGACCAAATTTGCAAAGATGGGATAAATTAGTATGAGGCGTTAATGAATGAGGAAGATTGGTGCAGTCATACAACCCATATAAATTATTGTGTCTACAACTTATTGTCTTTCATAATAGCCAGCGTAGTCCATATAAGCAAATAATTCTATAACTACTAACAAATCTAATGAGAGATCGTCTGCATTCACCTTGGGTTTTTACCGAAAAGCGAATGCATTAGATCATAACGTGAAAATTAAAGGGTTTATATGCGAAATAATGTACGTATTCGTGCACGTAAATTCTTTGTTCATAAGGAAGAACATAGCTGCAACCCTTAATTTTTTAAGCAAGTGCTCTACACATTATTATGCACCTGGACTTAGTTTCTGGCATCCCCGTTATTTACTACTTAAGCTTTCTACATAAATAAACTTTGGCTCACACATTTGATACCACTATCTGGACCTAAGGCTTATGTGCTTATCAGAAGTTCTAATTACAAATAAGCTCTAAAGCAAATAATTCAAACACTACCTTCAAATAACTGGCGGCACACCGCCAAAGCTGATATTGTTTCCTGTGTTACAACATTTGATACACGTGTGTAGCTTAATTCCGTGATAATCCGATCGAACACACAACATGGTTAATATCTACTCCGGCTAATCCAAAGACACTTTATCACGAAAATCGATCAAACACACCTTGCGGCGGGTAGTTTGTTTTTATCTGCAATGTTGATGAATCGGGACCCTCTTCTCATCATACCCTCTTTTGCATCATCTTCAAATGCCTATTACACAAATAAAGACTAATTATAGGATGAAAACTATTTAAAATGTGGTGAACACTCGAGCTTTAATAACATGACCATTTCACTTTATAACACATCCACCAAGTAGAATTCCGTTCCTAAACACTCCCATTTTATAATGCCCATTCTAAATGACCCGTTCATTCTTCAAAAGCTATCGTGGTGAACTTAAACATGATAATATGCAAAAGTAATTATCAAATTTCTACCTTTTGTTTCCAAAATAGCAGGTGAAATAAAATTTATTCCAACATCGCGTCAACAAAATTGTTTCAAAATATTAAAGTATGACCATATTCTTGAATTTTATGTTTTGGCCCATTTTGATGAGACCGCGCATACTTCTAAAGAAGAACACTTGCTTTATTGTTGTTAAGGTGTGATTGCGATAGATGGTATGCACGGAACATGATCTTGGGTGGTAATTGTATTCGCTTTGGTCACTTTCTTTGTGAATTGGTGGAAATCTCAAAGTAAGTTATGTAAAAAGGAAGCGGTAAGATTATTAGTTGAGGCGATTCGTTAAATTGGTTATCATATCTTGTTAATTATTATACCTAGTGTTCGTTTATATATTATAATGAGTATAGAAGAGACTTGTATGCTTTTATATATTATAAGCGACAAACGTAACTTTGATGTCACAATTTTTACGATTAAACATCATGAATAACTTGACTAACCTTCACATGCTTGGTGTCCATAATCGATGTTTCATATGTAAGGCGTACATGTACCGCTATATTATGCGCATGTAGAATAGCAACAACTTATGGCGTTAATACAACTTAAAGTATTAAGCATATTGTACATGTAGCATATGTGAAGTGTCGTGCTTACAAACTGAAGCTTCAAATTTGTGTTGTCGGTGGTGATTGTCGAAGCATTGTGGGTCTCAAGCGTGATCGAGGCGATTCATCAATCCAACTCATTTTACCATTTGGGAACCATCTCACTTAGCCCACCAAGTTGTAATAAATCACACGCACATATAATATATGTCGATTAAACAAATAACAGTTGCAATTGATATGTTAGCTAATGACGAATTCGTGAGTACTCGTGTTACAATCCGAAGCGATCACATGAAATGGACATGCCGGTTAAGCGTATGTTTCTCGCCGGTGGGCGACTCTAGGTGTTGATAGCACCGTAGTGTCTCTGCTGTTGCGAGGCACTCGTGCAAATGTTGGTGACCTACTGACTATAAGAGTGTAAGTCACTTACTAATACTATTAGGGGTGCTATCGGGTGGGTCAAACTACAATGCCAACAAACGGAGACAAAAAGGCCAAAAATCTTTGAAAGAATGTCGACAATGACGGACCAATTAAGTTAGTCCTTTTCACCTTTTTGGCCTCTGCATATTGTTAACATCCTTTTCTAGTTTAGTCGGTCACCAACAACATATATAAGCGAGACCAAGTAAGTTAGTCCTTTTCTTCCTTTTCACCTTTTTGGCCTCTGCATATATAGCGAAATCATCGATATCTGACAGAGCAAAAGAGGCCAAAATGTCAGCAATGAGACATTTACATTAATTACTTTTATTTGTGCACTAAATCATATTGCCAATGATCCATAACATTTGTATTTGAGAAATCTTTTGTTAGGTTTCATATATTTTAACACTTGCCACTTTGTTTGTTGTTTTAACGGTAAAAAGGGAAGAACAAACCTACAAGCGATGAGAGAAAGCCAAACCGTCCAGTGTCATTAGTTGAAAAATTAAAAAAAAAAAAAAAAAAAAAAAAAAAGCTAAAGTGCTTAAATAACTGGTTTAGTGTAAGCCTTACGGTTATGATCTGAATGGAAAGTGCAAACAAAGGAGTCAAGTAGAGCTTGCCATAACTATTGTAAGCGACCTCATTTAGATCAAATTGTGGGGTCAAGATCCTAGTGGTGTCATACTCGTGACCGGTTCTTGTGAACAACTTGTTAGAGAATATTGGGAATTTATGGGCATCGAATGTGTTATACTTCCAATAACAAAAGGGACAATTATGTAGAAACATGGTGAAGCCTACTCCGACATTGACAATGGAAGTCCAAGATGTGACTAATGGGCTCTGTGGTGGCAAATCCCACCAATCGAGGGTGAAGGCGCTAGGCCAAGACCATGGTATCCCAACCATTTTGTAATGCTCGGTTATCTTTGTGGCCAAGCCCAAAGAAACCCATGAGAAGAATGTCAAGATGGGAAAAGGTAGCCGAGCGCGTAATATGCAAAACTTAGGGCCGGAAGATCATGAAAACCGCATCCTTGTCATGCCTTGTGCTTCGTTTCCTTTTCATGCCCTGCTCTGAAATTAAAAGAAATAACATATACACAAGTTAATGGTGTTACTACTTGACTCGAATTCTCCACATAAACTTTTATAATGATGTTTTTGCATCTCGAAAGCAGTTACGCATAGCATGACAACATAATTATAGATATTTTATTTAATGGGAGTTGCATAAAAATGTTGGGAACATTAACATTCTTGTTATTCAATATAATGGCGATCTCATAAATCATGATACTTGTATGAGGTATTCAACAATTCTTAGTGTTCAAACAGTGTCCGTTTATGTGATTAAATATATTATTACACTTCCATGTCATACAAGAGGTTTGACACACAATGATGGCGTGACGTTGTTATTCTTCGTTGTTATTCATAATAGCCAACGTAGTCCAAATAAGCAATACTAAACACCCCTGATGTTACGACCACGACCAAGCAATCTCAAACACCCCTTGATGCTAAGACCAATACATACTACTTATTATATTTCATAATAGATGCAAGACCAATTGAAATTTGAAAGTTACATGGTCTTTTTGAAGCCTAGAGACGTATGGACGTATTAGTTTGAAGCTCATACATCCCATGCCTCCCAGAAAGTCTTTGAATAATAATGGTAAAAAAAATTGTGTTAATATTGTAGGCGTAATGAAAACCACTATGGTCACAATCTGGTGAATAAGCCTAAAAGTCTTTGAATAAAGCGATTTGAATGAACAAAACACTTCTAACTATAATAAGCGGTTCTAATTAGTAATATATTATTGAGGAACATGAACAATCATTAATTTAGAATATTTATTAGCATGGCCGACCAATCATTGTTTACTCCAACAATCACAGTTAGGATCTACTTATTATCACGGTTAGGATCTACTTGTTTACTCCAAAAATGTTGGGAACATTAACATTCTTGTTATTCAATATAATGGCGGTGTTATAACTTCACTTTAAGCTATTGATATCAGTTGAGCTTTGGCATAATTCTTATTTTATAACCAACATCCATTTGCATAATTCTTTGGTTTGTATGTGGGATTTTACACTAAATGATCCCGTTGAGAGTACTACGTCACAAGAAACCAAATCAAAGCTATAATGTCAAAACAAATTACCTTCAAAAGCTTCCACAAATGCAATGTAATCCCA
Source organism: Chrysanthemum lavandulifolium (assembly GCA_022545495.1). Classification (NCBI taxonomy): domain Eukaryota; kingdom Viridiplantae; phylum Streptophyta; class Magnoliopsida; order Asterales; family Asteraceae; genus Chrysanthemum; species Chrysanthemum lavandulifolium. Next base: position 130,653,906 of record CM040246.1, on the reverse strand, counting down.
TGCATACACCAAAAAGAGGTACCTGTGAAGTGAAGTGAGAATGTTCAATATGAATTTAAACTGATATTATGATTATAAAGGTATCATTTTAGACACAAAATAGGATCAACCATGATCTAAACTGGTCCGGGAGATATAACAATTCCCTGAGGATTTCTGCTATAAAACACAATATCACATTTTTAAAATCATTAAAATAAATAGATAAACTGTGTGTGTGTCTGCATTTGGTATGTTGTGTACAGAGTTGCTCGTTGTAATTCAGTCTATCAAAAAGGTGTTTGAATCTCGAAAACCTACATAGCAACCTGCATCAAGTACTTGAGAATTTGCACAAACAGAAAGCAATTTGAAATGCCATCAATGGATCGTCCTTATTAAACATATTACTAAACCAAACCCAACGAAAATAAACGACTTTGAAATTTAAGACATTCCACCAAAAATTCAATAATTGTTGCCATCAAAGGAAGAACACCACTTGCCTAAAGGTTACAGACGACCTCACTGAAAAATTACTTATTGCTTTCCATGATCGTAAACTTGGACTTGCTTCTACTTACATATACTTCACAACTAACGACAATAACTACCCAAACAATATTGCATGAGAAGGCTGCTCGGACTCCAACTTGCACTTATAGCAGGTCAAACTTTATAAATATGGAGTTAAAGGATACGTGTCAAATAAATGGTTTGCCAGTTGTGCACTTCCACCATTATTTATAACATGAGGTACCATTTAGCAGGGTTCCAAACACCCCTTTAGCACTACCTAATCAAATAACCAAGCCATTATTTATAACATGACATATATAAAAAGGATGAAATAGAAAACTAATACATTATTGTAAGTCATATTCTTATAAATGAGTTAACCATAACGGGTCTAAAACCTCATCTACAATGTATTCAAAATGAAAAGAACCTCATATATTGGTTTATTTTAGGAGTTAGGTAATAATATTATTGATATAGTCTTTAGTCAAGCTAATATCAAGGGGTAGTACAGTATCACGTACCATGAGATTGTCACACCTGCGATCAGCCCACCATGCACCGGTTAACATATAGGCTTGCTGATTTTTATTTCACCCACCACAATCGATTGTTTGAAACTATGCCCTAGAAGATGAAACGTGCGTGACAGGTTCATCATAGACAATTACATGAACCAAATGATTTGAACTGTGATGGAGGGCCTTCAGAAGAAAGAATTATTAAGTTAGGAGATGTATGTTGGGAATTTAAGTTGATGGGAAAATGCAAAGTAATGATTTCACATTAGTGCATATGTGACACCTGTGCGTGCAGCTGGTGATGTTGACGTTGTTGTTCTGCGCGTCTGTGAGGAGACATGTGGGTAAGCTTCCGTGTGAACACCTGATGTTCTCGAACTTGTAGGACCCGCTTTTAACGCTGCTGCAAGAATAAGAAAATTCAGAGATTATAGCTGATACGAATGAAAAATATGATTACGTTGCAAAACAAATATGTGGATAACATAAGCTTAGAACTGATATGTTTTTTTAAGAAGAAAAGGGAACTGATAGGTTGATCACAACATTTGGAAACTTGATGAAAAGCGAAAACTAATTCATTAACGTTTCGGATTTGACCTGCACATGCACTTTCACCTTCTTGATGAAAAGCGAAAAGGCATGGGTCACCTCCCGCAAACACGTCCTTGCCACGCATCAAAAGAGGCCATATCAAATCAATTTTTTAAATACTAATTATTTGTTTAACAATATCTATTTTCACCGTCACCATCATTAACAACAATCTCATTGGTTACTTCTAAAGTGATCTTTATGCCTATTTTTAAGATCTTTATGAGTAATACATATATTAAAGTGACATTCGAAGACACATATTATTACTTTCATATTCACACAATCACATATCCAAGAAGAACAGTTTTCAACACATTATAAACACATAAGTTTTTGTGACAAATATAAGGCTCAAATCAATTGTCGTTTTCTTTTTATATTTTAAGAACATTGAATGTATAGTTCCACTTCATTTTAGGATAATAAGAGAACTAAACAACTTGAAACAATAAAAGATGCAATTGATAGCGAAATTAGTTTCGCACGCATTTCATCGAACACATAGTGTACATATAATTCCATCAATCAATTCTATTCACACCAAACTCATAGTTGCTTCATGAAAAAAAAAAATAAGCATAACAATCAAAAGGTTAAAAAATTTGTGAAACCTTTTCGAACAAAAACATCATCTCTTTGTATTGAGTAATCGCCATTTGTTGCATAATTCCCTACAAAAATCAATGCCAAAAAACGAATTAAATCAGTCCCAAATTCACAATGAAAAAAAAACCCAAAACTCAAAAACAAATATCAAAATCGTAAATAACTCAAACCTGCAATCAAAAAATATAACTGAGATCATAAAAAAATTATAAAAATAGTAAAAGGTATTGTAATTAGAGTTGAAAGGTACTCATCTTCTCCATCTTAAGTTCCGCCGTAAATGAATCTGAAATCAAAACCCAAAATCATTAAAAGCAATATGCAACGTCAAGATGTGTTCTGATTTCTTTTGGTTTTTGAGGTTTGTACGAACCCTAGAAACTGAATTTGGGGAAAATGTTTGAATCAAAACAAATATAAATCTTACCGAATTTATTGGGTGAAACACAGCAGAATGGAGATTTCGATTTTGTTTGCGCACCATTCCTGGGTTTACATCATGAACATAAAAAATGAGCAATAATATAAACCAAATTGATTCAATACAATTAAAACTTACCAATATTATTGGGTGGATTTCAAGATCATCCATGGTTATTTTGAAACTGGTTGAATCAATTTTGTGTTTTTTTGAATCGGTGATTTACAAACTAAATTGAAACTTGATTTATTTTGATTTTGAAACCCAATTTGCAGTATAAATAGAGCAAGAAAAACGCGTCTGATTAAGAGGTTAGAATGTTTTGATTTGAATCCGGTAATAGGAGTGAAAATGTAACGCAGAATTGAAGACCATAATTAGTTTCCAAAAGTAATTTAACAGATGAGTGTTGAAGAAGTTTTAGAATATCACGTTATTTAGTGTGTTAAAGGGATGCATCGGATGTTGTACATTAGTGCTATATATGAAAGTGTTTTTAATAATAAAATTTAATGCTGTGCTTTATGGAGGTGGTACAGTATTTTAGTATATTAGATAGTATAGATTACAATAAATGCATTTCACCAACAAAGACAACTAAGGTCAATCTTTCTTTCTATTGTTAATTGATGTATGTTAATCTTGAAATGTGTATAAACACGTCACATAACACATTATGAAGGTAAAGTTCATGTTTACTAACAAACATTACACAAAAAAGATGTTGCAAAAAGTTACTGTAAAGCATAACGACAAAATGTAAGAATTAATTTAAGATTTAATAGATAAATCTAAGTTCATGTTTTTTTCTTGTCTTTTTGTCTTTCTGTTTTATTCAAATTTTTTTTTAAATTCACATTTTTTGTTTATATACACATTTTTTGGTTTTTTCACGTTTTTATTTTTTTTTTTATTATTATTTTTTAATTCACGTTTTTTTCTTCCATTTCATGCGTTTTCGTCTGTTTTCGTACGTTTTCGTTCGTTTCTATAAGTTTTCATCTATTTTCGTCCGTTTTCATACGTTAAGTTTTTGTCCGTTTTCAAACATTTGTGTCCGTTTTCATACATTTTCGTCCTTTTTCATCCATTATTCATAAGTTTCATCCGTTTTCATATGTGTTTTTACGTTTTCATACATATTCGTCCATTTTCATACGTTTTCGTTTGTTTTTAAATGTTTTTGGCCGTTTTTAGACGTTTTCTTCTGTTTTTAATAACACAAGTGATATTCTGAATATCACAAATGATATTGTGAATATCGCAAGTGATATTATGTGATATTCTCAATATCACAAGAATATCACTTGTAATATCACTTGTGATATTCTGACAAATGATTTTTTTAAAAGGCAAAAATGCATATGTATCCCTCCCAAAGTGAATAATTGCATTTATATCCTTTGTATAAGTTTTTTATGCACATTTTACAATAGTTTTTATGCATGCTTTGGATATATATGCAATTTCATTTTCGAGGAGGATATATATCAAAGTTCTTTATAAAATATCATGAGTAATTTTAACTAATGTTTCTAACATTAAAGTTACGTGATATTGAGAATATCACGATGATATCTAGAAAATCGCAGAGTGATATTCGAATATCCCAGGGTGATATTCAGAATATCACAAGTGATATTGAGAAAATCGCAGTGATATTCATAATATCACAAAGTGATATTGAGAAAATCACAGTGATATTCGAATATCACATAATATCACTGTGATAGTCGAAGCGTGAAAGCGAGCGAAAACTTAAAAATGGGCGAAGCGGTAAGAAAGCGAAAGAATACGTATGAAAGAGTAAAAACTACGTCGGAAAGCGTATGAAAATGGACAAAACGAAATAAAATGTTGAAAGCGGATGAAAACGTATGAAAGCGAACGGCGTCTGGCGTGTAAGCGGGCAAATGAGATGAAAATGACTATGAAGCGAGAAAAACACGAATTAAAAAGCGTGAATTAAAAAAAAAAAAAAAAAACGTGAATTTAAACAAAAACGTGAATAAGGGAAAAAAAAAAAAACAAAAAACAAAAAACAAAAGAAAAGTGAATAAAAAAGAAAGATAAAAAGACAAGAAAAAAAACATGCATTTATGTTTATCTTTAAATCTTACGTTAATCCTCACCATTAGACCAAATTAAATGAATAGTGGAAATTTGTCTCTTGAAAAATATGAATTTACGGGTAAACAAAATAAAGTGCCTCTATCAAGGTAAAGTTCATGTTTACTAACAAACATTACACAAAAAAGATGTTGCAAAAAGTTAGTGTAAAACATTACGACAAAAGGGTATCTAGATTATTAAACACAACTACACAAGACTAGGCCTGAGGGCCCGTTTGGTTGGGGTTAGTGGGAATGAGACTATGACTTTAAAAGTCATTAAAGGTGTTTGTTTTATGGGCCAAGTAATAAAATGAGTATATCATCTTTCATGGATTTGTCTGTATTAATTTAGTGTCTATGAAATCTATTAAGTGGTACTCTCTTTTCATTACAAAACTCAAATATCTATCTGTTTTTTTCATTCCATATTTTGTTATTCACATAAACAATCGTAATGATACTGTTTTCATATCGTTTAATAATTCTATCTCATACCAATCGATTCGAATGTCATTCCTGGAACAAACCAAACGGTACTCTGAATAAATGTCTAGGCTTATTTTAACACACAAAAATGGGCCTATATCTGGTTAGGCTGATGCCTCATGTTCTCATGTGATATTGTCATGCACCAATACCATACATGAAATATTTTCAAATTTTCTATGATTCTTTGAAAATGCTAACGTGAGAAACACAGATTTTTGCAAGAACATTAATAAATCAAGGTTATAGATCATTTTTCGAGTTATATGTCAAGACCCGAGTTAAATCAGTTCAGATTCCATGCTTTCGCGTCAACACCAACAGTGTAATTTTAAAAAATATTATAACATAAAAAAGAAAAAAAGTATCGCATTACGGTTTCATGAAACTAAAACTGTAATGTGGGGCATATGCAAACTATTCGAGTAACAATCACATCGCATGAACTTTACGAATTTGGTAGGAGAGCATACGCTTGTAATTTCCAAATTGATATACGATGAAAAAAAGAATCATAGAAACTGACTGGAATCAAGAAGAACCGAACCGGATTCAGACTCGATGGTCCCAGTTTCGGTTCTTGAATTTGAATTTTTTTTTGGTCGGTTCAGTTCAGGTCCACCGGTTCTCGGTTCCTAAACCTAATACCCAATAATTATAAAACATGTAATTTTCTTTACTTCCCATACACAAATCATATTAAAACATCCACAAATCAATAATTAATCCAAACCTACTAGCCTACTGTTGTTCCAAAAAAATCAAGCCCAAACACCCTAAACCCTAATCTACTGTTATTCCAAAAAAATCAAGCCAAACATCCTGAACCCTAATCTTTGATACATTTAAACAACCACAAATCAATAGTTAATCTAAACCTAATAACATTTCAAGATCATTCAACATTCAAAGCTAAACAACCATCATGACTATCAAAACAATGAAAGTATGATTTTCTGATTGTTACGTATTATTGTTTTGTTAAAATTCTAAGCAATGTGAAATTATAGAATGATTGTTTGTTTTAGTTTCTGCTTTAGTTGTTAAACGTTATTGGTTTGAACGTAAATAGTTGCAAACGCTTAAAAACTCAAATTTTTTTGTGTTTTTTATTGGCTTAATTGATTAGTACATAATATATATATATATATTTTTTATTTGTCAGAATATCGGTTTCTAGCCGGGTAGACACGAAGAACTGGAATCGGAACCAGAAACCGAACAAGAACCGAAAACTATATTCGATTCTGTTCTCGATTTCTACTTTTCACAAATTCAGTTTTCAAATCTATCGAGTCTGATTCCCAGACCCATGCTAATCCCTAAATTGATAAAAGTTACTAAAATCAGTTTTACCAAATTGATAAAAGGTACTAGAATGCTTTGAAGCTTGAAACTAGACTTTAAGATTTGATACGAAGTTTTGTTCTGAAAAATGATCACATAATAACCATTTATGTTTGGTGGTAAGAAAAAAAAAGGTATGGAAAACTTAGGGGTGTTTATCGGTTCAGTTATCGAGTTGTTTGGTTTATTCGATTCGGTTATTTCAGTTAAAAATATTATGGGTTAAACTGAAAACCGAATGGAATTCAAATTTGGTTTAACCGAATCAAATAACCCGAATAACCTGAATTACTTAATTTTAATTATTTATTTATTTAATTATATAAATTTTTAGCGCCAAAAAAATACTCAAGTTTAAAAAATGTTATATTTAAACTTTGAAAGAGTTTTAAATGTTTTCTTTTTATATATAAATATATAAAAATATATATACTTATGTAATTTGGTTTCGGTTTGATTTTCGATTTATTGTGTCAAAATCATATCCGAACTGTGAAACGAATCGATTCGGTTACAAATTCAATTTCATTTTTTTGGTTCGATTCGATTTCTATTTTTAGTTTTTTGGATGAAACCCGAATTCTATACACCAAGGTTTTCAAGATCGGAATCCTACTCATGATCGTTTTTGTCTTTGCAAGATCGTGTTCGTAAGATCAAATCAGGATCTTAAGATCCTACTCTAGTGTTATTTCTTAATAATTTTTATAATATTATACAAATCTACAAATTATTATACATTATAAACACAAAATACTATAAATGTTTTATAGAAATATTATCTTAATTTATGATAATGAAATGTTTAAAAAGATTCACATTTGTTTTTGAATTCTACAAAAATAAATTAAAATAACTAACCTATAAATTTATAGTTTTTTAGTTTGTAAACTGAAAAAAATAATATTGGATCAGATTAAATCTTAAAATCTTATGGTTAAGATCGGGATTCTATAAAATCTTAAGTTTGTAAAAATCCTATATAAAATCTGGATCATTTTTGCTTAGCAGTATCATAAAATCGTAAAATTCTAAAATCAATATCAGTATCCTGAAAACTATGTTACACCCCTCCAAAAACCCTACGGCTAAAGGCTTTTAAAATCACCTGTGGGCCTGTTTGGCAAATTGACCCGGGTTGTACTTGTTAGACCCTAGTCAATATCAAACGTGGGCCTTCTTGCTCCCACTATGGCATTATCTATCAATAAGTTTCTTGCAATATTTTCATTAATAAATTTTAAAAGAAAAATATACTATTTTGAGACATTTGGTTCTTGGTTTTTACTTAATCATTCAAATTGCGTATTAGGTTGATTTATGGACATAGGTATAGATACAAATATTAGTCCATATTACTTCATTTTTTTTATGTATTAATGTCAAATACTCAAATGTCTTTTAGGTTGATTTGTTGGTCGCCCCAGTAAAGTTCAATCACTTCTTTTCTCTTAGCGTCATTTTCTTTCTCCAATGACCTTCGAGGATTGGGTCTGCGATGTGTGACGACCATGATCATTTTTTTTTTTTTTTAACACAAACTAAAATTTCATTAGTAATAATTTTAACATTTTTTTTAAATTTCATTTTTAAAACATTTTAACACATAACTTTGAGTGTTTGGTTGTGTTTGATAAGTTGCAAGAACTTGAGGTGAAGTGAAAATTTTATGTATAACTTATCCTTCTTCCCGGAGATCATCATCTCCAAAAAACCTCTCATCTCCATTTTGTACTTAGCGATTAATGACCAAGTTCGACTAAAAAAGAAAGAAAAAAAAGAAAAGAAAGAAAGCAAGTGAAAGTCGATCGGTGAAGCGATTGATATGTGTAAAACTTTGTGCTGATCGACATGTCTCACAGCAACTCGATCGATAGGCGATCGATCGCCAACATGCTCGATCGATAGGCGATTACCCCTTATTGGGGCTAGCCTTAGCACACATTACTCACAAGTAACGAGTATCATTACTCTAAAAACTAATATAAACCTAGAGTTCGTTTGTTAGGATGAAATGAAATGTCAAATAAATAGAATAAACGACATAATATAATAAATAATATAATGTACTAATTCATTACTGTTATTAATCATGTTTGTTTCGTATAATAGGATCAAATAGAATCGATAAGAAAAAGACTAAAATACCCCTTGATGGTAGGAAGTTTATTTAATGTGGTAGTTAATGATATATTTTTATGTAATTTTGATTTTATTACATATCATGAGGCGCTTTATTTTAGAAACCCAACATCTACTACTTACCAATGGACATATCTGGACCGTTGGATCAAAAACACTTTTTAAGATTAAAAAACACGGAGGGGTCATTTGTGTAAATTCAACAAACTTACCCCCACCAAACCCACCCCAGACATCTCACTTTTCACAAATTCCCTATCAAAAAAATCTCACTTTCTCTCTATAACCAAAATAAAAAACTACAATAAAAATTTCAAATCAACCACTTTTAACCATTAAAAGCAAAAAGAAAAACAAAAAAAGGAAACAATCAATGCATGTAGAACCAGATCTGGGAAAAAAACTGTTCAAAATGAGTCGATTCATACTCAAGATGATCATATGGTGCTTCCAATTCTTTATTTAGTTGTTATTTTACTATTTGTTGTGATTTTATTTATGTTTTTGTTGTTATTTATAAAGATTTTTGTGGTTTTTTTAGTCGTTAATTGATTGATTAATGTGATGATGGGATGATTGTGATGATTTGTTCTTGGATTTTATTTGTGTTTTAAAAGATATTTATGAGAATTTTTATGAGGATTTTTGTGTTTTTATGATAATATTAGATATTAGAGGTTAGATCTAATTGAAAACAAGAGATATTATGATTTTTCTGTTAGCTTTATATATATGGACGCACATCAAGTGTTTGATGAAATGTGTGAGTGAAAAGTATCATACGTGTAGTATCACCAGTGATATTTGAAGTTGAACTGTGTATCTGTATTATCACTAGTGATATTTGTATTATCACTTATGAAATTTTATTTATTTGATAGTTTTTTTTGTTTATTTGTTAAGCTTTATTATATGTAACGTATAGTATCCCTTTTGATATTTCATTGTTATTGTTTTATAATTATAAAACAAGAGATATTATGATCTTTCTGTTAGCTTTGTATACATGGACGCACATCAAGTGTTTGATGAAATGTGTGAGTGAAAAGTATCATACGTGTAGTATCACCAGTGATATTTGAAGTTGAACTGTGTATCTGTATTATCACTAGTGATATTTGTATTATCACTTATGAAATTTTATTTATTTGATAGTTTTTTTTGTTTATTTGTTAAGCTTTATTATATGTAACGTATAGTATCACTTTTGATATTTCATTGTTATTGTTTAATAATTATAAATAGTTTTTTATTTTTATTTTTTTAAAAGTTTTGATGATATATTATTTATTATGTGTTTTATCATATTTGTTTTATATCATAATTTTGATGTTTTATGTGCTTTTTGTGGATGATAATTGTGTTTGTTACTGATAAACTATTTATTATAGTGCTATATTACTTATCATTTAAGTTGTTAGATTAAACAACTTAAAAAGTTTGATTTTGCTTCAAACACATAGTTATTTAGTGTGATTTTACTTATTATTTAAGTTGTGATTGGATTTGTTTATTTAATTGATACATTGTGCGTATTTCAATAGGTTTTACAATGGGATTTGACAATATTTATGGTTGAATCAGCAAATTGAAGAAGTTATGGCTAAACAAAGCACAACATCTTCATAACAAACTGAAGAAGCTCAAACACATGTTATATCACATGTGATATCACAAGTGATATCATATGTGAAATCACAGGTAATATCACCTGTGAGATATTACCTGGATATCACAAGTGATATCATACGTGATATCACACGTGATTCAACAAAAAGAAGAAGCCGACACATATATGATGTCACCTGTGATATCAAATTCTCCTCTAAAAAGTTGAACATCATTAGAATGAGATACATGACAAATTAGCAAATTAAAGTGTGGTAGTTAGTAGTTATTGATGGATTGTTATGATAATGTGATGAATGCTGTGATAATATGAGAAATTACAATAGATGTTGAGCTTGTAACATGCTTCTTTCAGATTTGTAATGCATTTATTTTCTTAATTGATAGAGTTTGCATGTTTCGATAGGTTTAACACTGTATCACATGTTCCTCCATCACCACCTCTAATTCAACAAATAGAATAAGTCGACATGCATGTGATATTACAGATGATACACTTGTGATATCACCTATGATATCACAATATCACAGGTTCCTCCAAAAGCCAAACAACATGTTGCGCATTTTTTTTAAGTGCAGTATAATATCACAAGTGATAAACGAGTATATATTGGTCTCTAATAATCATGACCTGTTAATATTTACAGATGGACGTGCTTGCGAGGCACATGATGATAAATAATCCATATGAAACTTTATGAAGAATAACAACAAAGAATAGCAACAATGATAGATGAAACAAAGATGACTGGAAAAGGAGCAGGCGAAGCAAGAAGCAATCCTTATGTTGCTTAGTTTAAAAATGCAATGCGATTTTGGGGTAACCTAAGAAGGGTGTGCTCTATTAGGTCCCGAGCCACATTGCATGGTGCCAGAGTTTGTATTACATTTGGGAATCACTAAGTGACTTGTATGATCATTTTTATGGAAAAGTATTAATGTAGCATTTTATTCATTTATCACATGTGTACTCTTAGCATTTTGTGTTACAATAAATGTTTCATATTACAAGAGATATAACACTGCATATTACATATACCAAATATGTATAAAAACAAGAAAGAAAATTAAAAAAATAAAAAACTTGACATATTCTAAAAATCAAAGAAAGTGTTACATCAAATTTAACAGAATATCACAAGTGATATAAACATCAAAATCAAAACCAAGTGTTGCATTATTTTTAACAGAATATCACAAGTGATACCAGATACAAAGAACAAGTAAACACATATGATCTAAACATTTCATCATTTTCATGCTTTATTACAAGTGATAAAATGACAAAATATTTCATAAACTCACAAAGACCTTATAAAAATTAACTTCAACTATTTATCACAAAAGATACATAACTTCTAATTTATGACAAAGACGGGGCTTGGAACCAGGAAGCTCAACTGCAATTGCTTTTCGCATAGCACCATCTTGACCAGTTACAATGATATTCGGATAACATAAAAGCTTTCTTGAAAGCTTGGAGTAACCATACACAAGATTGATGGTTTCGTTCTTAAGCGGACCGGAACCAACGGTAACACATCTCCATGATTGGCAATTGCGATAAAAGGCACAAAACCATCATGTACACGGAAGAGAAATATCTCGGGTGATATTATATACATAATAAACAATGAAATCTCACATGAGATATTACAAATTAAAAAGCATACTTGTTTGTTTTGTGTGTGGCATAAAAGAGATATCACCAAACTATTTGTGATTGCAATTTGAAAAAAAACGGTTCCATCAAATGAAAGAATCAACAACAAGCTGCGGTGTGGTTCAAAAGCACAACATGACTCCACAAAACAAATTGAAGAAGCTCAAACAACTTTGACACACTTTGTGATATCATAAGATCCTCCATTACTACAACTGATTCAACAAAATAAAAGAAAGCTGACACGCCTGTGTATCACATATGATATCACTTGTGATATCAAATGTGATATCACATTTGATATCAAACGTGATATCATATTTGATATCACCTGTGATACAACTGAGAAACCAGCAATACAGAAAAGCAAAATAGAGATGATACAACTGAGAAACCAGCAATGCAGAAAAGCAAAATAGAGAAAAGCGTAACCTCAAGTACAACACACTTGGTCTTCATATCTTCTACAATTAACTGAATTACATGATTCCAAACAGGGTTTAAGTTGTAATCACCAACCTTTCTTTTGAACTTTTCAAGTGGCCGAATATATGCAATCACATAAGGATAAGACTTCCCAATCATTTCCATGTTTTTTAAATTATTTTCCTTCACGATTGTTAAGATAAGTAGTCCTTGTGGCTTAAGCTCCAGGTCACTGCCCAATTATCGAACAATACTGTGGAAAACTAGAAGGGGGGTTGAATAGTTTTACCAATTAAAACTTCCTTTTAAACTATTTAGATCGACTTATGTCAATCTATTTGGTTATGTGTTGGATGTTGATAAACAAGCATATAAAGATATGTAATGAAAAGATAAGAGTAAAAGCACAAAACCACAACGCAGCAGTATTTATAGTGGTTCGGCTACAGGACACCTTCCTGCCTACTCCACTACCCGAGTCACCTACTCAAGAGTTCGTAAACACTACATCAATCTCCTTATGGGAGAAGCCTTCAACGTCGCCACCCTTTTTTGGGTGCTAGGCTAACCACGGGTTCTTTCACCCAAGGTGAACCACACCTACACAACGTTGCCTACCCTTTATAAGGTACTAGGCTAAGTACCTAGTTCTTTCACCCAGGTGAACTACACCTTCACAACGTCGCCTACCCTTTATTGGGTACTAGGCTAAGCACCTAGTTCCATTGCAATGGAGGAACTACTACCACACTACACCAACGACTAATCCCAAAGGAGATCTACTCCTTTACAACATCATCAAGGATATCAATATCCTTGGATCTAATACTAGTCTATCTTGTACATGAAACACACCATATCGAATAATTGAGTTTGATCTTTGTGTACTTAAGGTAGATTTGTGGAATTAGAAAGGGCTGCTTCCAAATCTCCCTGAAAACAAGCGATTTGTGTTTAGCATACAAAATGTGCTCCAGTGATGTGTTTAAAGATGTCTTGTGTTTCATTTAAATTATCAGTGTTTTGTTAAGTCTAGACCCTCAAGAAGAACTAGGGTGTAAAATGTTGCACGCCATGACAATTAGCTAGTACTCCATTTGAATGAAAAAGTGAAGCAACAAACAGTCAAAATTATAAATTTGAAACTTCATTTTCCTATGAAAGTTCAGTGATCATTGTAAATATCTAGCACTATGTTAGATGATCATTAAAACGTGACAAACTGTTCAATCCTAATATCATTAAGAAATAAGTGAACGATATCCAGATTTCGACCTGATACTAACACAGCTTTTTGAGACAAATACTACTTATCAGAAGCAAGAATCAACTCGTGGCAATTACAACTATTAATAATGTATGTAACACTGCCCAAATTTTCCTCCAAAAGATCCATAGCATGAAAATCACCAATTACCACTTAAAACTTTTGAAAAATAATGAGCTACCCAAAATAGTACAGGCCTTATTTGCCTAATACAGGTGTACGCATGATCTCGATCAAGTGGAAAATGCAGTAAAAGGATCTCATGATAACTAAGGCCTAAGCACCTTGCACATTGTGTCGTTTGTCTATCAAAAATGTGATTTTCTTAGAAAAAAAGGATTTTGATGGAAATTTTACTCCATCCATCTCAGAAGAACTTCAAAAGTTCAGTCAATGCAAAAAGTTGTAGTCCAAGCAAACGATTTGTCAAGCATGTTACATCTGTCTTTAGAAGAAACATAAATACAATAACCCACAAAACTTGATTCAAATTTTGAATTTGATTAGTACTTAATTAATGTTTGAATATCAAAAGTGACCTTTAAACAAGGGGTACATGCTAGAAAAACATCATATAGCTACAGTCTGTAACCATAGCAAGATCATATTTTCATTGTACAAACCAAACAAGCATTTAGTACAAACAAAAACCACAAGAACTAAAAAAACGTTACACCTTAAAGATTCATAAGAAATAAAACAGTGGTTTTTTTTGTCTACTCTTTCCTATATACATTTTCAGGATTGGTTTCTCATCTAAAAACAAAACTCAATCAGAAAAAAATTAAAAATTAAACCCTAAAGCTTTATTACTTAAAAAGGAAACAAATCTTGAAATATATACCTTGAGCTAGAATAATGAAAAAGTTTGCCAGTTGATGAGAAGATAATAAGAGCAACATCAGCATCACAAAGCACAGACAGCTCTTCAGCTTTCTTAAACAACCCTCTTCTTCTCTTTGAGAAGGTAACCTGTCTAGCAGTAGCATTATCAATCTTTTAATCTGTATTTTATCCCTAGCCATCATAGTAAGTCCTCTGTTACACACACAAACACCTTCACTATGTGTTTGAAAAAAAAGAACCAAAATCACACTCACTGATTACTATGATCAAATTTCAAGAAAAAAGGAATAAACCAAGATATAAATAGAGGGTCTTATAAGGGAAATATTTTATCTTTGTTGGTATAAGAAACAAAAGATTGCATTATTTTTTGCCAAATTTGTAGCAAAAAAATACTTAAATTAGTAACCCTAAATAGAATTAAAAGCAGACAACAACACCCATTTACCCAATTCACTCTTTTAACCAGATCAAGAAGTTAACAAGAACATCATGATGTGTATGATTATTTGATGATTAAAATTTTATGAAGGTGATGAAACTTTTTATTAAAAAAATGAACTTTCAGAAAGTAAATAAAAAGCCCATTAACAATGCAGTGATATTTTACAGTTGGAATAGTTCTATAAATTTATGGGGTTTGAGTTGATGTCAGTGGTGATAGGTGAATTTGGGGCAAATTGAAATGGTTGTATTTTGGGTAAAAACTGCCGTGTAATAACTAAATTGGCAGAAAGAGTGGATTCTGTGTCTGTTTTTAATATTTACTTTTTGAATTATATTTAATTATTCACTTGCGTTTTAAATGAAAAGATTCTTTTTATGGTGAAACAATTGTATTGCTTGGTGTGATACATCTCCCCTTTTACTATCTCAAGTAAGTTTTATAAATAAGATTGAAAGGAATTTGGTGCAAATGCTTGACTCGTGTCTCTTGGGATGACTATGAGTGATGTGAAATGTTTTTTGTTTTTATCCTAAAATGTATCAATATATTTGCTGTGTTTTTAATAAAATAAAAATTATAAGCATCTATCACTAGTGATATTTCACAGTTTGCATATCAATTAATTTTGTAATTAAATCATGTTATTAGTATCTAACCTAATTACTTTCCGAATTTCTTCTTCATTGTCATCATCTTCTTCATGACTATCACATTCCCAAACTCTTCCCTTACCATCTCCAACTTTTGCCTTTTCTATCACCTTTGTGTTCCAATTCCTAATAGTGCCATTTTCGTGCACAACCAATTCACAAACTGTAATGCAAGTAAATGAGTTGTTTTCAAGCAAACAAAACATTCATTAAAAACAATAGTTATTAAAAGCAACGCTAGATTAATGTAACGTTTTTCTAAAAACTTTTTTGTAGAATATTATCATCACCATATTTTCAAGTTTATGTTAGTATCCCAAGCGATATTATACATGTCATCTATTTAATAAAAACAACTTGGAATATCACTGGTGATAGCATACATCATATATATCATTAGCTTGAAATATCACTTGTGATACCCTACATCATATTTGTTATAAAGCATATTTTTAAAGAAAACCCTAACTTATCGTGAACGTTGTATGTGGTCCATAGTACCAATTCTCCAACGTTGTATCATCCCATCCATTCTTGCTTGCTTTCATGCATTCCCAAAATGTGCACCATCATTCTAGGTATATCTTCGGTGACATCAAATTTTCAAGCACATGATACTCCAACATTGAACTATTATAGCAAGTTCCAGCGGTTTGCAAAAACATTAAGTAATTCATTTGGAACGTGAAACTGTTTCGTCAAGATTTCGAATCACCTTAGATAAAGTTGTTGTTATCCTTTTCTTCTTTTTCGAAACCGTGCCATATAGTCTATGATAAATGTGTCGTCCACGTCCTTTGTGGTCCATAGTAGTGGTTTTGGACCCATTGGTATCCCGAATACTTCCTAATCTTTTTTGGAGTGATTTTTATTACACCTCCATTTGGCAATCTTAGTTCCATTGTTGTCACATCCAATGTGTTAAGATAAAGTAGGGTAGTTTTCCAGGATTTTTGTTAATGGAAAATCAAGCAATGTTCCAAATCCCATCTCTCTCACCATTTTTGTTGTTGTTTGGGCTCAATAAGTGTGTTGCATCAAAATGACAATGTTTAAATTTCTTTAACGACTTGTATGTCGTTGCAAAACCTTCATCATCATCACTTTCCTATTCCATTTTTCTTTCCCTTATGTATTTCTATCTTTCTTCACCGCATCGCTTTTTTCTCTTCCACATCTTCTTCTTTCTCTTTCGTTTTTTTCGTGTTCCTTTTCCACCTTCTTCTTTGCGTTAGCTTTTTCTTCTTTTCACCTCCATTTCTTTTTCAAACGGTTTTGTGTAGTTTTTCGTTTGTTGCTTTTTCAACCGATCTTGTGACGCAAACCTGATTCGGCTTGGTTGTTTTCTTTTTTTCCTTCTTTTTCTTTCCACCTCCTCTTTTTTTTTTTTTGCAACAACGTTCTTCTTTTCTTTGACTTATGGGCTTCTTTTTCAAGCCTTTTGTTTGTCGCTTTTGCTCCGCCGATGATCAAGCTTACAAAGATGTTACAAGACATATGCTTACACCCCAGACTTAGAGTTCAAAGACACTCTTATCCGATGATCAAGCTTACAAATTGATAAGAAAGTATGAAGAGATTCTCTACCCTAAGAAGCGTAGTAATATGTTTGAAGCATCCTCCCGGTGATTGTTTATAAGAAAGGAAACTTGATGATTTGAGGAGCATATCAAGTTTAGGGGAGGATTGTGGGTTTTAAAGATACTACCGCTGGGAGAATCACCGCTCATGGAATTCTGAAGAAATGTTTTTAGTGTTAACTCATCGCCGGTATAATTGAAACTCCACCGGTGTATTCTATCTACTTGAGGGTTGTGGAAAGAATCAAAGGAATACGCTAAGTAGTAATCATTGCTAGACTTGGAGAAACTATCGCTAGTGTAAAGTTTCTATCTTGAAGACTAAAGTACGCAAGAGTATATGTACCATCGCTAGAATATTTCAAACCGCTGAGTCTTGAGTCTGCTTTTGTATTTATGGAATGATTCCTATTATATAGTATTAGATAAGTATAGAAAAGATATGAGATATACATTGTATAGGAAGTCATTATAACCGATTAGGACTCCTTAGTTTATAAAAGGGATCATAGGTCATTTGTTTAGATATTCGCTTAACCAAGGTTGTAAACCGTAGATATTAAGAATACTTATTCTAATATTGAAGCATTTGATTGTTATTCATTGTGTTCTTCTTATTCATAAAGCATTATTTTCGCGTGATACTTTGTGATTTAGACAGCTTTAATGTAAGCTAAACAAGATCTATATTTATAAGGTAAATTGGGATCAACAAGTGTTATCGAGCTTGTGTGATCAAGAATCATATACCTAGAAGAATACTATTAAAACTATGAAAGATAGACTACACACGCTTTGACACATAACAGTTACTCATGCTCAAGCTCGATGAGTATGAGATGTGGAAGATGATAATAGAACAACACATTCAAATGATTGATATTGGTCTTTGGAGATCATTGAAACTGGCAACACTGTTTTGAAAACTAGAGCATAAGGAAAGATCATTCCACTCACTGCTACAGAAGATATAGCCAAAAGAAGACTAGAGATGAAGGCCATAACTATTCTCATGATGGCCATTCCAGATGAATATCAGTTGTCTTTCAACTCCATTAAAGATGCTAAGCTTATGATGGATGCTTTAGAGAAGAAGTTTGAGGGAATGAAGCCACAGAAGAGCAAGAAGAATCTTCAAGCGAAGATGCAAACTTTTCCGCCTCAAGTACGAAATCTCTTGATGAGATCTCGCATATCGCAAAAGCTTGTTAGCCAATTAGAGCTAGACTAGTGACGGAACAAGAAGACTTAAACCAAAAGTTTTGGCAAGTCTTCCATCGAATGGGACACATGCTATTGTGTGGAGGAAAAGCGAATAGAAGTCAAGCTTGGATGATCTTCGCAATCAAGGTCAGGAGGAGGTGAATGAAACAAAAGTCAAGTTCAAGCGCAGTTCTACTAACTTGGCATTTGTTTCATCCATAGCATTAGCGCAAAGATAATGGTCAAGTTCCTACTTCTAAGGAAGAAAGTGTTGGTAGTACAATGGGAAGTCACCGGAAGTGAAAACTTGAATGATGTTGTGTGCTCTTCTTTGCCGCTTAAAGTTCTCATACTCAACCGGAAAATGAGGACATTCAATGCACCCATCCCGATGATGAAGAGATGGATCTTAGGTGGCAAATGGCTTGCTTACTATGAGGGCAAAAGGTTTCTTCAAAGGACCGAAAGGAGCTTTCAAATGAGTGGTACCGATAGGTGGGCTCGACAAGTCCAAAGTTGAGTGCTATAACCGCAAAAAGAAATGTCATTTTGCAAGTGGAGTGCGGATTCCCAAGGTCTCGTGGAGAACAGACAAGGGAGGTGGAGAGAAGGACTATTCTAGTTTGGAGACTTCAACAACCGCCTTAGTGTCTTGTGATAGGCTGGTGGCTATGATTGGAGTGATCAAACAGAAGGCCCTATGAATATGCTCATGGCATACTCATCAACCTCCAAATCTTCGGGATCATATTATGAGGTATCTTTAATTCATGTTGTTCATATTCATGTTTTTATAAAGATGATTATAATAAAGTAACAAAAGAACTCAAGATGCTAAATTATTACTTTTAGGCTATAAGGAAGGTTTCAAAGGTGTTGAAGCTAGACTAGAATTCTTCAAATCTAATGAACTTGTTTTATGTGAAAGATTAGAACATTAAAGGTTGAAGTATATTAGAGACCAAACCATAGACGAGCTTAAACTAAATTAGATCAGTTCAAACAAAAAGAAAAACCAAGAAAAGGATGGTATTGAATTACATGTTGAAACATGGGAAAATAACTCTAAAGGGGTTAACAATATGATAGACACTCATTTATAATAGGATGAAAGGTATAGGATATAAAAAGGAATAGGTTATAATGAAGCTACCTCATGCATCCGTAATTTTTGTCCCTATGCCGATTAGTCTTTACTGGGAAGAAAAGCATAGTGATAACCGTAAGGAAAAGGTATCTAAGACCCTAGAGATAAGAGTGTTGATGGAGGAGAATCTAAGGACTAGAAGAGAGACTCGAGGCACCAAGAATCGAGGATTTGGTGTATGATGATGAGGATGAAGCTAGTGTCAAATCTAGAGTCCTAAATAAAATTGTCTCTACAACCGCTAGAGAAAATGTAGAGATGTAGAGTCATGTAATAAAAGCACTTCTAGTCGTAGAGGAATCAAAGATGTTGGAATAAATTGATTCGATAGACTAGAACCCAATTTGTTATGAATAATAAACCTTGCTTTACTTGTGGAAGTTTTGATCACTTGCATTATACCGTAAAGATAATTTAAAAAAAGTTACACAACCAAAGGTGGAACTATGCTCAAAGGGTGAATCATTCTAATTTTGCTAATACAACTCACCCTAATGCTCAAAATTCTTTTGTTCCAAAAGCGCTTTTAATGAGATCAAGATTGAAAAGTGTAAATACCGCTAGATCTCATATTATCACACACAAGACCAATAGTTAATGCCGCCCATTCAAAGACATGTTTTTCAAAAAGGCACATTCAACTATATACTCCATTCAAAGGAGAACAAAATTACTAAACAACAAGGATAAACAAAAAGTAACATCGCTTTAAAACTCAGAATTACGCTGGCGAAAAGTAAATACTGCTAAGCCAAAATTATAATGTTGTTAAGGGTAAAGAGGTCAATGTTGTAAAGGCCTCACTTGTTGGGTTTGGAGACCAAAGACCTCCGATTTAAACTAAGTATCCAAAGACCACACAATGCATCATATGTACTTAAAAATTGATTACATGGATGCCAAGGTGCACTCAAGTCAATCATGGCTTGGGTCCCCAAGAGAAACTAATTCTCTTATTTTATGTGTAGGCAATCCGTGTGGATTTATTGGATGAGGTGTTATTGATATGATGCTCTAGGCACATGACAAGAAACATGTCCTTTCTTTCCGAGTTTGTGCCTATTGATGAAGGATATGTTGCTTTGGTAGCAACCTGCGGGTGGTAAGATCACTAGGAAGGAAGATTAAAACCTTCGGACTTTGAAGATGTGTACTCGTCAAAGAACTCAAGTTCAATCTCTTTAGTGTCACAAATATGACAAAAGAATTGTGTCCTTTATCGACATCAATGTACAATCTTGTCCCAAACCGTTGATGAAAGTCAAATCCTACTTATAGTACCAAGGACGAAAATATATACTGAGGTTGATCTAAAACACATGGTTCCTAAGGGTGGTTTGACTTGTCTATTTGCTAAGGTCACATCTTGGCATAGAAGGCTTGGCCATTTGAACTTTAAAACTATGAACAAACTTGTGAAGGGAAATATTGTCAGACTACCTTTCAAGCTTTTGACATAAATGAAAATCAGATTGCTTGTCGGGTTGAAGCAAAGACAAAGCCTCTTGTAAGACCAAGACTGTGAGCTCAATCACCAACCTTTACAAATTCTTCATATGGGCTTATTTGGACCTACCTTTGTTAAGAGTTTAATGAAGAAAATGTAATGCCTAGTTGTCACATGTGACTATAGTAGATTCACTGGTTTTTTAGCAACTAAGGATGAAACTAGGAATCCTTAAGGCTTTATAACCGTAATAGAAAACCTAATAGATCTAAAAGTTAAAGTGATAAGATGTGATACAATCGAGATTAAGAATAAAGATATGAACCAATTTCGTAGTGAAGGGTATTCAAAGACTTTAGTGTAGCTAGAACTCCTCAACAAAATGGTGTTGCGTAGGAGGAATAGGACACTTATTGAGTCCGCTAGGACCATGCTTGCATACTCCAAATTACCAACAACATTTTAACAAGGAAGACATCGCTTGTTATGCTGTAATAGAGTTTTTGGTAGAAGCCTCATAGCAAGACCCCTATGAGTTATGTCATGGTAACCCTACCTTAGACTTTTGAAACTATTTGGGTGTCCTGTAACTCATCCTTCATACCATAGATCACCCGGCAAGTTTGATGGGAAGGTCGATGAGGATTCTTTGTTGGGTACTCTCAAATAGTAAAGCATTTAGTATTTAACAAAGAACCAACATGTGAGGAGAACCTACATAGGTGTTTGATGAAAATAAACCCAATGTTGTAGGAAAAGGTCCCGATTGGTTGTTTAATATTGATGTGCTAACCAAGTCCATGAATTTATGAGCTAGTTATCGCAGGAACCAACTAATAAATGTGCTTGCACCAAAGAAAATGTCAGTAGTTCAAACTAGAGTGGAGAAAGAATCTACCGCAGACTACATACCGCCGCCAATTTTGATCGGTGATACTAACCTCTCCTCAATCATGAAGAGTTCATGAATGACAAGGAGCAACCTTCCGTTGAAGATGTGATATCCGCAACCCGTGGAAAAGTTCTTGTTAATGAAGAGGTTCTGGTGGTGATGTTGGAGGTGATGAACCTCAATTGATGATCTCGTGTCGATAACAACATCGGCAAGCCTAGCGTGTTATCTAAACCCACCGCTATGCCCGGTGTTCCTATCAAGCTTATTCGATGAAATTAACACTACAAGATTTATCCCAAACCCACCGCTATGCCCGTGTTAATACTATTGGAGAATGGATGGATGATTTAACACTCAGTGAGCTACCCCGCACTCTACAGCCAGGCCATATGTTAATATCCCGAGACAATTCCATTGTCTATGATGATGATCACAACATCCTCCTCCGTAGATATGTATCCGACACGATGATGATGTGCTAGATGATTTTGGTAAAGAGGTTGATATGACCAACCTAGAAGATGTTATTCAAGTCACCCAATTTTACTACCAATTCACAAAGATCATCCCAAAGAAAGTACTATTGAGAATTGCAACTGTTGTTCAAACCGTAACAAATTCTAAGGGTTGAAGGACTTAATCGATCAAGGGTTCTTTGATAGATCCTTCATAAAAGAAAAACCATAAAGATCTTCAAAACTTTTATTTGCTCGTTTCTATCTTATGTTGAGCCCAAGAAAGTACATCAAGCATTTTCATAAGAGTTGGGTTGAAGCCATGGGGAAGAATTGTTGCAGCTTAAGTTGCAAGAAGTCCGACACCGCTTGATCTCGCCTAATGGAAACTGCTATTGGTACTAAGTGGGTGTTTAGAAATAAGAAATATGAAAGAGGGAGTGGTTAGAACAAGGCAAGACGGTTGCTGTGGATATAAACAAGCGTAAGGCCTTGACTATGATGAAGTATTTGTCTAATTGCCGGATTCAAGCCATCAAATTATTTTTGGCATATGCTTCTTTCAAGGACTTTTGTGTGTATTAGATGGATGTCAAAAGTGCCTTCTTGTATGGGAAAATAGAAGAGGAGGTATGTATGTCAACCTCCTAGTTTTGAAGATCTTGATTTCCTAGACAAAGTTTACAAGGTAGAGAAGGCAATGTATGGTCTACACCAAGCTCCAAGGGCCCCGTATGCAACCTTGTCCACTTACTTAATGGAAAATGGGTTTCACAGGCACCATTGATAATAATTTTTATACTAAGATCAAAAGGTGATATTTTTTGGTTCAAATCTATGTTGATGACATCATATTTGGGTCTCTACTAATGTGTGTTGTGTGGAGTTTGAGAAACTTATGCATGATAAGTTTCGGATGAGCTCAATGGGAGAGCTTACCTTTTTTGGGTGCAAGTGAAGCAGAAAGAGGAGGGTATTTTTATCACCAAGAGAAGTATGTGGTTGAGATTCGAATAAGTTTGGGTTTAAAGATGTCAAAAGTGCAAGCACTATAGAAACACTCAAGCCATTGCTCCCAAATGATAGAAGTGAAGTTGTGGATGTACATCTCTACGCATCCATGATTGGGTCTCTTATGTATCTCACTTCATCAAGGCCGATATTATGTTTGGCTATGCATGTGTGTGAAGATTTCGTTACACCTAGAGCTTCACATCTCAATGCAGTGAAGAGGATCTTCGAGATACTTGAAGGGCAACCTAAACTAGGCCTTTGGTATCCTAAAGATTCACCTTTTGACTTGATAGCATACACAGACAGTGATTATGCAGGAGCTAGCTTGGATAGAAAGTCTACAACAAGTGGATGTCAGTTTGTGGGCTATAGACTTATCTAATGGCAGTGCAAGAAGCAAAATGTGGTAGCCAATTCCACAACCGAATCAAAGTATGTGGCCGCTAGTTGTTGTGGTCAAGTGCTTAAGATTCGTAATCAATTGTGGACTATGTGTATAACTTTTGCACACTAAAATATTCATTGATAATAATAGTACAATTTGCATTATTAAAACCCTATTTTACATTCCAAAACAAAGCATATTGAGATTAGACATCACTTTATTAGATATTGTAATGATAAGAAATTAATTCAAATCGTTAAAATCCATACCGATAAGAATGTTGCAAATCTAATTACCAAAGCTTTTGATGTGGGTAGGTTTCAATATTTGTCGTCGATTGGAATGTTAAATCTCTAAATGTTTGATCTTCAAATTTTTGTAAAGTTTTGTATGGATTTGTAATGTTATTTAAGTCAAAAGTAAAAATGCCAAGTGTTTCAAAATCTCGCTTGTTTTACTTAGTACCACCGAATCTTCTCGTTGTTGATTTTCATTGCTAAGTATGAATCAATGTGTGATTCTTGTGGAATGGTTTTGCTTGTGTTTTGTGGTCTTGGATTAACATTTTGCGTGATTAAGCAAAGGAGATTGATTGGTTTGATGCAAATTTGGAGTGGATATTCTACAAACAAATTTAGTCGTTTGGCCAAAGTTACTATCGCTTGGAAATGCTAGTTTGAAAGTATGGGACGAAATCGAACATTTGGTGTATACATCCCTAATTGGTTCATTCAATCGATTGCGTTTCTAAACCTGCCTCGATCGAAACCCTAACACTCCTATTAACATCACAACTACAAATTCTTAATTCCCAAACCCTAATTCATGATGTCGACAAGATCCTTTGCCGAAAATCACAACTTGGTCGCTATGCTAGATAAACCCATTCCGTAATCGAAGGGTTTAATGAAATTATTGATTTCAATGCTTGCCCTATAAGGTATGCATTAATGTGATCCCCACGATATATTTTCCATCGTTAAACAGCTCGCTACCGCTAAGTCCGAACTATTAATGAGGAAGCACACATTCAAGCTTTTGTGGATAATCAATAGATAGTGATCATCGAAGTTTCGTTAGAAATTTTGGAATTAGCAAATGACAATGGATTTTCTCTCCTTACTCCTCATTTTGAAGGTTTGAAAAGATGGGGTATGAAAAGCCAAACAATGCTTTAAATATTTTCAAAAGGCTTTTCTCCTTCAATGGAAATTTTGATTCATACCATGTCGCACGCGTAGTCCTAAAACAACAAAGGAAGGAGTTTAGTACTAGTACAACTTCGCGTGTGTCCGACTCGGTGGTCATTTTTAATTTTCTAAAATGATTTTAGATGGTATGATTAAAATTGTGATGATACAAGCAACTACTTTTTGTATCCAAGGTTTGTGCAAATTTTTGTTGAAAAACAATTTTCTGTGAAAAGGTTCATAAAGGAACCTTGATACACTCTCGCTTTCAAAGAAAGTTTTAGTTTCATGAAAAGAATGGACTTGGATTTTATGGAAAGGTTACACCCTTTGATAACATGGTGAACCCGCAACAAACTCGTGATGAAGGTGCAACAATCCCAATGTTACCCAACCCACATCCACCATTTTACAACCTTCCTCTAAACCACAAAGAAAGACCTATAAACGAGGAAATCAAAAGGGTTCTCGCCTACCTCGGGTTGGCACCCCAGATGGCAGATGAGGTTACAAGAGGGAGAGTGACATGTTGGTATCGCCACCATCGCTTCTAGCTTAGCGAGAAAGCGTGATAGTGGTACCATAAGTAAGACCCAAACCAAGGCAACTCAAGTAGTAGATCTCGGGAACCCATCGCAGATGGGAAACCCCACCAACATGAAAATATGGGGGCTCGGATGCTCATACCGGGTCCGAGGTCGGGTTTACATCTAGGATTCACCTCTCGGAAGGTTACACATCCCAAGTGATGAGGATAGACCGTAAAATGAAGATTTGACGGATAATTATGTACACCATGACAATTCCTCGTGATCCACCCTCTGCTAGGTAACATGTCAAGTGGTGAGGATAGTAATGGACTTATAAAAGAATTGATGGAAAAATGTACCAAATTGTCAAGCGCTTCTTGACCTCCAAACACTTACATCAACTCAGGTGCTAAAATCAAGAGTTTGAAGAAGTGGTTAAGGTATTTAGAAGGCATACAAAGGTCAAGAACTCATGCATTCGTGGAGATTAAAGAGGGTGGTATCGCACATAGGGTTAGTTCCTCCGTGAGTTAAGTTTGGGGAGGATGCTCCAATGAGGGAGGAATGAAGATGACACATCTGGGGAGGATCAAGATAATTAGGTGCAGATGGATGATGAATGTTGATATGGATGTTGAAAAGAAGCAGGATCAAAAAGAGAAACTAACAAAGTGACAGAGGAAGCACCTGCAGGGAGGAACCGATGATGGGCTAAAGGAACTCACGCTAGTACATTTGAATCTACTGTTGGTTCAAATGAATCCACTGGGATCTCGCATCGTGTGATGTAAGAAATCTATGATGATACAACAATGGCTAAGGAAATGATGGATTTGAAATCAAAGCCGTTGATCAAGGAGTCTCTCACACACTGCCATAACTACTCAACCTACACCACAGCAACAAAGACACCGCTTAAAGGTGTGGTCTTTAAGGAACCGTCTTCACACCCAAAGCAACTTCTTCAAACATCGTGATGAGGGCAAATGAAAGGGAGTCCATGTAGATCCCGATCCATTGTCCGAAATACCTATAGAGTTGTGGCCAAAAGAGAAGATTGTTGCTCATGATGAAAAAGTTGTCGCTACATTGCAAGCTGAGTTTGACCCTGAGAATCAACAAGTGTTGGGAAAATAGAGGATTGCAGCAGACAATAAAGCAAAAAGCGTGGAGTTGTTAAAAATGGGATGAAGAAAGGGTGAAAGGTGATGATGTTGAGTTGAATAATTCTTAAAGAAGAGGATGAGGTGCGTTACATAATAGAGGAAAGAACCTCGGTGGCTAAAGAAGTTCATGGACAAGAAAAGAAAATAGTGCTTCGAAGGTTAAAGAAAAAGATGCTCGGACCACCAATCAGAAACAAAGAAGAAACTTTCAATGCCACTATTTGAAGAATATGAAAGGCCACAAGTTGAATGGCTTGAAGCATTTTATCGATGATGAAATTCGAAGATGTATGAGAAAGTGAAAAGTGAAATAGACAACTTTGTGCCTATGGAGATCAAGAACTGTGCGGAAAAAGTGGAGGAAGTAAAAGGTGGAAAAGGAGCATGTAGTGGAGGAAATAGTAAAGAAGGAAGATGAAGACAAATGTGAGAGTTCCAAGATTGGTGTTAAGAGAACTGGGACTAGACGAAAAGCAAAGGAAGAAAGAAGAAAAGTCGACAATAAAAAGCATATGAGCGCCCCGACACGTAACAAGAAGTACCGGATACTACGGAACAATGAGAGCAGGATGATGAGCAAGTTGATCCGGAGGGACAGAGAAAGATTGCCGGAATTTCATTCGGCTCGACTAAGTATTCGGACCGAATGGTTGATGCAACTCCTTTGGGAGTTAAACATCATGTTATTGATTTTATTTCGTGGTTTAGAGATGGGAGTAAAGCTTCTCGGGATGTGGACAATGATTAGACTCAATGATGACGATTTAGTCGATGGTTCAATATCTAGATAGGGAGGATCTTGTAGCTATCGGAGGATATTCAAAGAAAACACATCCTTATCCTAAGATAGTCTATGATGTGGTTATTTGGAATTATCTCAAGATTATGTTTGAGCCGATCATGAGGATATAGTGGACAAAGTTGAGAAACAACACGGTTCAACAATGGAGGTTATACCAGTTATGGTGCGATGCTTTGTTTGCTCATGGTTTGGTGATTTACA
This sequence comes from Chrysanthemum lavandulifolium, assembly GCA_022545495.1. Taxonomy (NCBI): domain Eukaryota; kingdom Viridiplantae; phylum Streptophyta; class Magnoliopsida; order Asterales; family Asteraceae; genus Chrysanthemum; species Chrysanthemum lavandulifolium. The sequence goes on along the minus strand of CM040246.1, from coordinate 130,626,230 downwards.
TGTTGGTAGAAAAGATTATCCTCAACTTAAAACAACAAAGATGTTGTAAGACAAATTCTTACACCCCAGATGCTTAAAGTTCAAAGACACTTCTTATATGATGATCAAGCTTACAAATTGATAAGAAAGTATGTAAAGATTTCTACCCTAAGAAGGTATAATATGTTTGAAGCATCCTCCCTGGTGATTGTTTATGCTAAAAGGAAACTTGATGATTTGAGGAGCAAATATCAAGTTTAGGGAGGATTGTTGGGTTTTAAGGATACAACCTTTGGGAGAATCAAATGCTCATGGAATTCTCAAGAAATGTTCTAAGTATTAACTACTATCGGTATAGTTGAAACTGGGTGTATTCTATTCATCGCAAGTGTGTTGTCGGAAACAATCAAAGGAATATGCTAAGTAACTCATTGCTAGACTTGGAGAAACTATCGCTAGTGTAAAGTTTCATCGATGAAGACTAAAGTATCGCCAGAGTATATGTACCTATTGCTAGTATGTTTCAAGCTACCACGGAGTCTTAGAGTCTGCTTTGTATTTATGGAATGACGTGTTCTATTATATAGTATTAGATAATATAGAAAAGATACGATTGTGATATACATTGTATAGGAAGTCATTGAACTAATTGGGACTCCTTAGTCTATAAAAGGATCATAGGTCATTTCTTTAGATATATGTTTAAGGCGGCTTCAAGGTTGTAAACCCAGTGATATTAAGATCACTCGATTATTATTCTAATAATATTGAAGCGTTTGATTGTTATTCATTGTGTTCTTCTTATTCATAAAGCATTATATTCGCATGATACTTTGTGATTCAAAGCTTTATTAGAAGCTAAACAAGATCTATATTTACAAGGTAAACCGATCAACATAAAACTCAATGTGTATATACAATTTTATAACATTCTACTACAAGTATGTCATATCAAATTTGTATCACGGTGATATAACACGTAAGATAAATGTCAAAACAAGCATGCCGCATATAAAGGGTTTATCACAATTGATATTTCTAAAGGAGACATGCTTATATGTTACAATCTACCTTGTTAATACAAATAAAACATAAAAACGCATTTATATTTTTACGATCTTCTAATGTTTTGTCGATAACAAACGTAAAATCATTTTAACGAAATAAATAAAATACGTAAAAGGTTTGAGCAAATAGTTTACTAATACACTTTTACTAAACATATTAAACCATCAAAACATGTTTAGTAAATAAGTTATATAAAACCAAAGACATTTTTATAAAACACTAACAAGTAATATTGTTTACATCTTATAGAAATGTGTATGTATAACAACTAGTGTTTACATTTTATAGAAATGTATATGAATCACTATCTGCTACGAACATATAGTTGACCATGAGAATGGACCTTAATTGAAGAGTTCTCTCAGAAACTTCTTTGCTTAATATGGCATAGTTGGCATCTTCAACTAGCTGCATAACAAAATTTTCATTACTTTAACAGAAAAAATCATATTTGAGAAAAAAAAAAAAAAGATAGTTTTCGATTGCAAAATTGAGTCCATTTATTTGGTCATTTACAATTTACATTCCATAGGTTTTAAAGAGTAACCATAGCCATTAGAAGCTTGCCCCACTAAAAGTATTGAATTTAAAAATAAGCTGACCTGCAATTCAAGTGATGGTTGGTCAAGCTTCTCAAGATTTTTGAATGTAGGCTACGCTGTTCAAGTATTTCTTTCATACTGAAAAAATCCAAGATAGTTAAATAAATAAAAGACAAATTAGTGGAGAACAAAGGACATTCCCTATGATATGCAATATAAGTATAGCTTACTCTAGTTTTCAAATCAAATAATTTAGATCAACGTAATATATTTTAGCAAAGATGGAGTGACATGAACCAAATACTTGGGGTTATCCTAATATTACACCCGTGTTTGATAAAAATATGAATACTGAACTTACTACTACAATACTCCTAATTCCTAAGCCCTATATATATTTGTCAACTTTGACTCTTTGAAGTCAAAAGTCAAAGGTAGACGCTTGAAGAGGTAGTACTAATTGAGTTTGATCTTTGTGTACTTAAGGTAGATTTGTGGAATTAGAAAGGGCTGCTTCCAAATCTCCCTGAAAACAAGCGATTTGTGTTTAGCATACAAAATGTGCTCCAGTGATGTGTTTAAAGATGTCTTGTGTTTCATTTAAATTATCAGTGTTTTGTTAAGTCTAGACCCTCAAGAAGAACTAGGGTGTAAAATGTTGCACGCCATGACAATTAGCTAGTACTCCATTTGAATGAAAAAGTGAAGCAACAAACAGTCAAAATTATAAATTTGAAACTTCATTTTCCTATGAAAGTTCAGTGATCATTGTAAATATCTAGCACTATGTTAGATGATCATTAAAACGTGACAAACTGTTCAATCCTAATATCATTAAGAAATAAGTGAACGATATCCAGATTTCGACCTGATACTAACACAGCTTTTTGAGACAAATACTACTTATCAGAAGCAAGAATCAACTCGTGGCAATTACAACTATTAATAATGTATGTAACACTGCCCAAATTTTCCTCCAAAAGATCCATAGCATGAAAATCACCAATTACCACTTAAAACTTTTGAAAAATAATGAGCTACCCAAAATAGTACAGGCCTTATTTGCCTAATACAGGTGTACGCATGATCTCGATCAAGTGGAAAATGCAGTAAAAGGATCTCATGATAACTAAGGCCTAAGCACCTTGCACATTGTGTCGTTTGTCTATCAAAAATGTGATTTTCTTAGAAAAAAAGGATTTTGATGGAAATTTTACTCCATCCATCTCAGAAGAACTTCAAAAGTTCAGTCAATGCAAAAAAGTTGTAGTCCAAGCAAACGATTTGTCAAGCATGTTACATCTGTCTTTAGAAGAAACATAAATACAATAACCCACAAAACTTGATTCAAATTTTGAATTTGATTAGTACTTAATTAATGTTTGAATATCAAAAGTGACCTTTAAACAAGGGGGTACATGCTAGAAAAACATCATATAGCTACAGTCTGTAACCATAGCAAGATCATATTTTCATTGTACAAACCAAACAAGCATTTAGTACAAACAAAACCACAAGAACTAAAAAACGTTACACCTTAAAGATTCATAAGAAATAAAACAGTGGTTTTTTTTGTCTACTCTTTCCTATATACATTTTCAGGATTGGTTTCTCATCTAAAAACAAAACTCAATCAGAAAAAAATTAAAAATTAAACCCTAAAGCTTTATTACTTAAAAAGGAAACAAATCTTGAAATATATACCTTGAGCTAGAATAATGAAAAAGTTTGCCAGTTGATGAGAAGATAATAAGAGCAACATCAGCATCACAAAGCACAGACAGCTCTTCAGCTTTCTTAAACAACCCTCTTCTTCTCTTTGAGAAGGTAACCTGTCTAGCAGTAGCATTATCAATCTTTTAATCTGTATTTTATCCCTAGCCATCATAGTAAGTCCTCTGTTACACACACAAACACCTTCACTATGTGTTTGAAAAAAAAGAACCAAAATCACACTCACTGATTACTATGATCAAATTTCAAGAAAAAAGGAATAAACCAAGATATAAATAGAGGGTCTTATAAGGGAAATATTTTATCTTTGTTGGTATAAGAAACAAAAGATTGCATTATTTTTTGCCAAATTTGTAGCAAAAAAATACTTAAATTAGTAACCCTAAATAGAATTAAAAGCAGACAACAACACCCATTTACCCAATTCACTCTTTTAACCAGATCAAGAAGTTAACAAGAACATCATGATGTGTATGATTATTTGATGATTAAAATTTTATGAAGGTGATGAAACTTTTTTATTAAAAAAATGAACTTTCAGAAAGTAAATAAAAAGCCCATTAACAATGCAGTGATATTTTACAGTTGGAATAGTTCTATAAATTTATGGGGTTTGAGTTGATGTCAGTGGTGATAGGTGAATTTGGGGCAAATTGAAATGGTTGTATTTTGGGTAAAAACTGCCGTGTAATAACTAAATTGGCAGAAAGAGTGGATTCTGTGTCTGTTTTTAATATTTACTTTTTGAATTATATTTAATTATTCACTTGCGTTTTAAATGAAAAGATTCTTTTTATGGTGAAACAATTGTATTGCTTGGTGTGATACATCTCCCTTTTACTATCTCAAGTAAGTTTTATAAATAAGATTGAAAGGAATTTGGTGCAAATGCTTGACTCGTGTCTCTTGGGATGACTATGAGTGATGTGAAATGTTTTTTGTTTTTATCCTAAAATGTATCAATATATTTGCTGTGTTTTTAATAAAATAAAAATTATAAGCATCTATCACTAGTGATATTTCACAGTTTGCATATCAATTAATTTTGTAATTAAATCATGTTATTAGTATCTAACCTAATTACTTTCCGAATTTCTTCTTCATTGTCATCATCTTCTTCATGACTATCACATTCCCAAACTCTTCCCTTACCATCTCCAACTTTTGCCTTTTCTATCACCTTTGTGTTCCAATTCCTAATAGTGCCATTTTCGTGCACAACCAATTCACAAACTGTAATGCAAGTAAATGAGTTGTTTTCAAGCAAACAAAACATTCATTAAAAACAATAGTTATTAAAAGCAACGCTAGATTAATGTAACGTTTTTCTAAAAACTTTTTTGTAGAATATTATCATCACCATATTTTCAAGTTTATGTTAGTATCCCAAGCGATATTATACATGTCATCTATTTAATAAAAAACAACTTGGAATATCACTGGTGATAGCATACATCATATATATCATTAGCTTGAAATATCACTTGTGATACCCTACATCATATTTGTTATAAAGCATATTTTTAAAGAAAACCCTAACTTATCGTGAACGTTGTATGTGGTCCATAGTACCAATTCTCCAACGTTGTATCATCCCATCCATTCTTGCTTGCTTTCATGCATTCCCAAAATGTGCACCATCATTCTAGGTATATCTTCGGTGACATCAAATTTTCAAGCACATGATACTCCAACATTGAACTATTATAGCAAGTTCCAGCGGTTTGCAAAAACATTAAGTAATTCATTTGGAACGTGAAACTGTTTCGTCAAGATTTCGAATCACCTTAGATAAAGTTGTTGTTATCCTTTTCTTCTTTTTCGAAACCGTGCCATATAGTCTATGATAAATGTGTCGTCCACGTCCTTTGTGGTCCATAGTAGTGGTTTTGGACCCATTGGTATCCGAATACTTCCTAATCTTTTTGGAGTGATTTTATTACACCTCCATTTGGCAATCTTAGTTCCATTGTTGTCACATCCAATGTGTTAAGATAAAGTAGGGTAGTTTTCCAGGATTTTTGTTAATGGAAAATCAAGCAATGTTCCAAATCCCATCTCTCTCACCATTTTTGTTGTTGTTTGGGCTCAATAAGTGTGTTGCATCAAAATGACAATGTTTAAATTTCTTTAACGACTTGTATGTCGTTGCAAAACCTTCATCATCATCACTTTCCTATTCCATTTTTCTTTCCCTTATGTATTTCTATCTTTCTTCACCGCATCGCTTTTTTCTCTTCCACATCTTCTTCTTTCTCTTTCGTTTTTTTCGTGTTCCTTTTCCACCTTCTTCTTTGCGTTAGCTTTTTCTTCTTTTCACCTCCATTTCTTTTTCAAACGGTTTTGTGTAGTTTTTCGTTTGTTGCTTTTTCAACCGATCTTGTGACGCAAACCTGATTCGGCTTGGTTGTTTTCTTTTTTTCCTTCTTTTTCTTTCCACCTCCTCTTTTTTTTTTTTTGCAACAACGTTCTTCTTTTCTTTGACTTATGGGCTTCTTTTTCAAGCCTTTTGTTTGTCGCTTTTGCTCCGCCGATGATCAAGCTTACAAAGATGTTACAAGACATATGCTTACACCCCAGACTTAGAGTTCAAAGACACTCTTATCCGATGATCAAGCTTACAAATTGATAAGAAAGTATGAAGAGATTCTCTACCCTAAGAAGCGTAGTAATATGTTTGAAGCATCCTCCCGGTGATTGTTTATAAGAAAGGAAACTTGATGATTTGAGGAGCATATCAAGTTTAGGGGAGGATTGTGGGTTTTAAAGATACTACCGCTGGGAGAATCACCGCTCATGGAATTCTGAAGAAATGTTTTTAGTGTTAACTCATCGCCGGTATAATTGAAACTCCACCGGTGTATTCTATCTACTTGAGGGTTGTGGAAAGAATCAAAGGAATACGCTAAGTAGTAATCATTGCTAGACTTGGAGAAACTATCGCTAGTGTAAAGTTTCTATCTTGAAGACTAAAGTACGCAAGAGTATATGTACCATCGCTAGAATATTTCAAACCGCTGAGTCTTGAGTCTGCTTTTGTATTTATGGAATGATTCCTATTATATAGTATTAGATAAGTATAGAAAAGATATGAGATATACATTGTATAGGAAGTCATTATAACCGATTAGGACTCCTTAGTTTATAAAAGGGATCATAGGTCATTTGTTTAGATATTCGCTTAACCAAGGTTGTAAACCGTAGATATTAAGAATACTTATTCTAATATTGAAGCATTTGATTGTTATTCATTGTGTTCTTCTTATTCATAAAGCATTATTTTCGCGTGATACTTTGTGATTTAGACAGCTTTAATGTAAGCTAAACAAGATCTATATTTATAAGGTAAATTGGGATCAACAAGTGTTATCGAGCTTGTGTGATCAAGAATCATATACCTAGAAGAATACTATTAAAACTATGAAAGATAGACTACACACGCTTTGACACATAACAGTTACTCATGCTCAAGCTCGATGAGTATGAGATGTGGAAGATGATAATAGAACAACACATTCAAATGATTGATATTGGTCTTTGGGAGATCATTGAAACTGGCAACACTGTTTTGAAAACTAGAGCATAAGGAAAGATCATTCCACTCACTGCTACAGAAGATATAGCCAAAAGAAGACTAGAGATGAAGGCCATAACTATTCTCATGATGGCCATTCCAGATGAATATCAGTTGTCTTTCAACTCCATTAAAGATGCTAAGCTTATGATGGATGCTTTAGAGAAGAAGTTTGAGGGAATGAAGCCACAGAAGAGCAAGAAGAATCTTCAAGCGAAGATGCAAACTTTTCCGCCTCAAGTACGAAATCTCTTGATGAGATCTCGCATATCGCAAAAGCTTGTTAGCCAATTAGAGCTAGACTAGTGACGGAACAAGAAGACTTAAACCAAAAGTTTTGGCAAGTCTTCCATCGAATGGGACACATGCTATTGTGTGGAGGAAAAGCGAATAGAAGTCAAGCTTGGATGATCTTCGCAATCAAGGTCAGGAGGAGGTGAATGAAACAAAAGTCAAGTTCAAGCGCAGTTCTACTAACTTGGCATTTGTTTCATCCATAGCATTAGCGCAAAGATAATGGTCAAGTTCCTACTTCTAAGGAAGAAAGTGTTGGTAGTACAATGGGAAGTCACCGGAAGTGAAAACTTGAATGATGTTGTGTGCTCTTCTTTGCCGCTTAAAGTTCTCATACTCAACCGGAAAATGAGGACATTCAATGCACCCATCCCGATGATGAAGAGATGGATCTTAGGTGGCAAATGGCTTGCTTACTATGAGGGCAAAAGGTTTCTTCAAAGGACCGAAAGGAGCTTTCAAATGAGTGGTACCGATAGGTGGGCTCGACAAGTCCAAAGTTGAGTGCTATAACCGCAAAAAGAAATGTCATTTTGCAAGTGGAGTGCGGATTCCCAAGGTCTCGTGGAGAACAGACAAGGGAGGTGGAGAGAAGGACTATTCTAGTTTGGAGACTTCAACAACCGCCTTAGTGTCTTGTGATAGGCTGGTGGCTATGATTGGAGTGATCAAACAGAAGGCCCTATGAATATGCTCATGGCATACTCATCAACCTCCAAATCTTCGGGATCATATTATGAGGTATCTTTAATTCATGTTGTTCATATTCATGTTTTTATAAAGATGATTATAATAAAGTAACAAAAGAACTCAAGATGCTAAATTATTACTTTTAGGCTATAAGGAAGGTTTCAAAGGTGTTGAAGCTAGACTAGAATTCTTCAAATCTAATGAACTTGTTTTATGTGAAAGATTAGAACATTAAAGGTTGAAGTATATTAGAGACCAAACCATAGACGAGCTTAAACTAAATTAGATCAGTTCAAACAAAAAGAAAAACCAAGAAAAGGATGGTATTGAATTACATGTTGAAACATGGGAAAATAACTCTAAAGGGGTTAACAATATGATAGACACTCATTTATAATAGGATGAAAGGTATAGGATATAAAAAGGAATAGGTTATAATGAAGCTACCTCATGCATCCGTAATTTTTGTCCCTATGCCGATTAGTCTTTACTGGGAAGAAAAGCATAGTGATAACCGTAAGGAAAAGGTATCTAAGACCCTAGAGATAAGAGTGTTGATGGAGGAGAATCTAAGGACTAGAAGAGAGACTCGAGGCACCAAGAATCGAGGATTTGGTGTATGATGATGAGGATGAAGCTAGTGTCAAATCTAGAGTCCTAAATAAAATTGTCTCTACAACCGCTAGAGAAAATGTAGAGATGTAGAGTCATGTAATAAAAGCACTTCTAGTCGTAGAGGAATCAAAGATGTTGGAATAAATTGATTCGATAGACTAGAACCCAATTTGTTATGAATAATAAACCTTGCTTTACTTGTGGAAGTTTTGATCACTTGCATTATACCGTAAAGATAATTTAAAAAAAGTTACACAACCAAAGGTGGAACTATGCTCAAAGGGTGAATCATTCTAATTTTGCTAATACAACTCACCCTAATGCTCAAAATTCTTTTGTTCCAAAAGCGCTTTTAATGAGATCAAGATTGAAAAGTGTAAATACCGCTAGATCTCATATTATCACACACAAGACCAATAGTTAATGCCGCCCATTCAAAGACATGTTTTTCAAAAAGGCACATTCAACTATATACTCCATTCAAAGGAGAACAAAATTACTAAACAACAAGGATAAACAAAAAGTAACATCGCTTTAAAACTCAGAATTACGCTGGCGAAAAGTAAATACTGCTAAGCCAAAATTATAATGTTGTTAAGGGTAAAGAGGTCAATGTTGTAAAGGCCTCACTTGTTGGGTTTGGAGACCAAAGACCTCCGATTTAAACTAAGTATCCAAAGACCACACAATGCATCATATGTACTTAAAAATTGATTACATGGATGCCAAGGTGCACTCAAGTCAATCATGGCTTGGGTCCCCAAGAGAAACTAATTCTCTTATTTTATGTGTAGGCAATCCGTGTGGATTTATTGGATGAGGTGTTATTGATATGATGCTCTAGGCACATGACAAGAAACATGTCCTTTCTTTCCGAGTTTGTGCCTATTGATGAAGGATATGTTGCTTTGGTAGCAACCTGCGGGTGGTAAGATCACTAGGAAGGAAGATTAAAACCTTCGGACTTTGAAGATGTGTACTCGTCAAAGAACTCAAGTTCAATCTCTTTAGTGTCACAAATATGACAAAAGAATTGTGTCCTTTATCGACATCAATGTACAATCTTGTCCCAAACCGTTGATGAAAGTCAAATCCTACTTATAGTACCAAGGACGAAAATATATACTGAGGTTGATCTAAAACACATGGTTCCTAAGGGTGGTTTGACTTGTCTATTTGCTAAGGTCACATCTTGGCATAGAAGGCTTGGCCATTTGAACTTTAAAACTATGAACAAACTTGTGAAGGGAAATATTGTCAGACTACCTTTCAAGCTTTTGACATAAATGAAAATCAGATTGCTTGTCGGGTTGAAGCAAAGACAAAGCCTCTTGTAAGACCAAGACTGTGAGCTCAATCACCAACCTTTACAAATTCTTCATATGGGCTTATTTGGACCTACCTTTGTTAAGAGTTTAATGAAGAAAATGTAATGCCTAGTTGTCACATGTGACTATAGTAGATTCACTGGTTTTTTAGCAACTAAGGATGAAACTAGGAATCCTTAAGGCTTTATAACCGTAATAGAAAACCTAATAGATCTAAAAGTTAAAGTGATAAGATGTGATACAATCGAGATTAAGAATAAAGATATGAACCAATTTCGTAGTGAAGGGTATTCAAAGACTTTAGTGTAGCTAGAACTCCTCAACAAAATGGTGTTGCGTAGGAGGAATAGGACACTTATTGAGTCCGCTAGGACCATGCTTGCATACTCCAAATTACCAACAACATTTTAACAAGGAAGACATCGCTTGTTATGCTGTAATAGAGTTTTTGGTAGAAGCCTCATAGCAAGACCCCTATGAGTTATGTCATGGTAACCCTACCTTAGACTTTTGAAACTATTTGGGTGTCCTGTAACTCATCCTTCATACCATAGATCACCCGGCAAGTTTGATGGGAAGGTCGATGAGGATTCTTTGTTGGGTACTCTCAAATAGTAAAGCATTTAGTATTTAACAAAGAACCAACATGTGAGGAGAACCTACATAGGTGTTTGATGAAAATAAACCCAATGTTGTAGGAAAAGGTCCCGATTGGTTGTTTAATATTGATGTGCTAACCAAGTCCATGAATTTATGAGCTAGTTATCGCAGGAACCAACTAATAAATGTGCTTGCACCAAAGAAAATGTCAGTAGTTCAAACTAGAGTGGAGAAAGAATCTACCGCAGACTACATACCGCCGCCAATTTTGATCGGTGATACTAACCTCTCCTCAATCATGAAGAGTTCATGAATGACAAGGAGCAACCTTCCGTTGAAGATGTGATATCCGCAACCCGTGGAAAAGTTCTTGTTAATGAAGAGGTTCTGGTGGTGATGTTGGAGGTGATGAACCTCAATTGATGATCTCGTGTCGATAACAACATCGGCAAGCCTAGCGTGTTATCTAAACCCACCGCTATGCCCGGTGTTCCTATCAAGCTTATTCGATGAAATTAACACTACAAGATTTATCCCAAACCCACCGCTATGCCCGTGTTAATACTATTGGAGAATGGATGGATGATTTAACACTCAGTGAGCTACCCCGCACTCTACAGCCAGGCCATATGTTAATATCCCGAGACAATTCCATTGTCTATGATGATGATCACAACATCCTCCTCCGTAGATATGTATCCGACACGATGATGATGTGCTAGATGATTTTGGTAAAGAGGTTGATATGACCAACCTAGAAGATGTTATTCAAGTCACCCAATTTTACTACCAATTCACAAAGATCATCCCAAAGAAAGTACTATTGAGAATTGCAACTGTTGTTCAAACCGTAACAAATTCTAAGGGTTGAAGGACTTAATCGATCAAGGGTTCTTTGATAGATCCTTCATAAAAGAAAAACCATAAAGATCTTCAAAACTTTTATTTGCTCGTTTCTATCTTATGTTGAGCCCAAGAAAGTACATCAAGCATTTTCATAAGAGTTGGGTTGAAGCCATGGGGAAGAATTGTTGCAGCTTAAGTTGCAAGAAGTCCGACACCGCTTGATCTCGCCTAATGGAAACTGCTATTGGTACTAAGTGGGTGTTTAGAAATAAGAAATATGAAAGAGGGAGTGGTTAGAACAAGGCAAGACGGTTGCTGTGGATATAAACAAGCGTAAGGCCTTGACTATGATGAAGTATTTGTCTAATTGCCGGATTCAAGCCATCAAATTATTTTTGGCATATGCTTCTTTCAAGGACTTTTGTGTGTATTAGATGGATGTCAAAAGTGCCTTCTTGTATGGGAAAATAGAAGAGGAGGTATGTATGTCAACCTCCTAGTTTTGAAGATCTTGATTTCCTAGACAAAGTTTACAAGGTAGAGAAGGCAATGTATGGTCTACACCAAGCTCCAAGGGCCCCGTATGCAACCTTGTCCACTTACTTAATGGAAAATGGGTTTCACAGGCACCATTGATAATAATTTTTATACTAAGATCAAAAGGTGATATTTTTTGGTTCAAATCTATGTTGATGACATCATATTTGGGTCTCTACTAATGTGTGTTGTGTGGAGTTTGAGAAACTTATGCATGATAAGTTTCGGATGAGCTCAATGGGAGAGCTTACCTTTTTTGGGTGCAAGTGAAGCAGAAAGAGGAGGGTATTTTTATCACCAAGAGAAGTATGTGGTTGAGATTCGAATAAGTTTGGGTTTAAAGATGTCAAAAGTGCAAGCACTATAGAAACACTCAAGCCATTGCTCCCAAATGATAGAAGTGAAGTTGTGGATGTACATCTCTACGCATCCATGATTGGGTCTCTTATGTATCTCACTTCATCAAGGCCGATATTATGTTTGGCTATGCATGTGTGTGAAGATTTCGTTACACCTAGAGCTTCACATCTCAATGCAGTGAAGAGGATCTTCGAGATACTTGAAGGGCAACCTAAACTAGGCCTTTGGTATCCTAAAGATTCACCTTTTGACTTGATAGCATACACAGACAGTGATTATGCAGGAGCTAGCTTGGATAGAAAGTCTACAACAAGTGGATGTCAGTTTGTGGGCTATAGACTTATCTAATGGCAGTGCAAGAAGCAAAATGTGGTAGCCAATTCCACAACTGAATCAAAGTATGTGGCTGCTGCTAGTTGTTGTGGTCAAGTGCTTAAGATTCAGAATCAATTGCTGGACTATGTGTATAACTTTTGCACACTAAAATATTCATTGATAATAATAGTACAATTTGCATTATTAAAACCCTATTTTACATTCCAAAACAAAGCATATTGAGATTAGACATCACTTTATTAGATATTGTAATGATAAGAAATTAATTCAAATCGTTAAAATCCATACCGATAAGAATGTTGCAAATCTAATTACCAAAGCTTTTGATGTGGGTAGGTTTCAATATTTGTCGTCGATTGGAATGTTAAATCTCTAAATGTTTGATCTTCAAATTTTTGTAAAGTTTTGTATGGATTTGTAATGTTATTTAAGTCAAAAGTAAAAATGCCAAGTGTTTCAAAATCTCGCTTGTTTTACTTAGTACCACCGAATCTTCTCGTTGTTGATTTTCATTGCTAAGTATGAATCAATGTGTGATTCTTGTGGAATGGTTTTGCTTGTGTTTTGTGGTCTTGGATTAACATTTTGCGTGATTAAGCAAAGGAGATTGATTGGTTTGATGCAAATTTGGAGTGGATATTCTACAAACAAATTTAGTCGTTTGGCCAAAGTTACTATCGCTTGGAAATGCTAGTTTGAAAGTATGGGACGAAATCGAACATTTGGTGTATACATCCCTAATTGGTTCATTCAATCGATTGCGTTTCTAAACCTGCCTCGATCGAAACCCTAACACTCCTATTAACATCACAACTACAAATTCTTAATTCCCAAACCCTAATTCATGATGTCGACAAGATCCTTTGCCGAAAATCACAACTTGGTCGCTATGCTAGATAAACCCATTCCGTAATCGAAGGGTTTAATGAAATTATTGATTTCAATGCTTGCCCTATAAGGTATGCATTAATGTGATCCCCACGATATATTTTCCATCGTTAAACAGCTCGCTACCGCTAAGTCCGAACTATTAATGAGGAAGCACACATTCAAGCTTTTGTGGATAATCAATAGATAGTGATCATCGAAGTTTCGTTAGAAATTTTGGAATTAGCAAATGACAATGGATTTTCTCTCCTTACTCCTCATTTTGAAGGTTTGAAAAGATGGGGTATGAAAAGCCAAACAATGCTTTAAATATTTTCAAAAGGCTTTTCTCCTTCAATGGAAATTTTGATTCATACCATGTCGCACGCGTAGTCCTAAAACAACAAAGGAAGGAGTTTAGTACTAGTACAACTTCGCGTGTGTCCGACTCGGTGGTCATTTTTAATTTTCTAAAATGATTTTAGATGGTATGATTAAAATTGTGATGATACAAGCAACTACTTTTTGTATCCAAGGTTTGTGCAAATTTTTGTTGAAAAACAATTTTCTGTGAAAAGGTTCATAAAGGAACCTTGATACACTCTCGCTTTCAAAGAAAGTTTTAGTTTCATGAAAAGAATGGACTTGGATTTTATGGAAAGGTTACACCCTTTGATAACATGGTGAACCCGCAACAAACTCGTGATGAAGGTGCAACAATCCCAATGTTACCCAACCCACATCCACCATTTTACAACCTTCCTCTAAACCACAAAGAAAGACCTATAAACGAGGAAATCAAAAGGGTTCTCGCCTACCTCGGGTTGGCACCCCAGATGGCAGATGAGGTTACAAGAGGGAGAGTGACATGTTGGTATCGCCACCATCGCTTCTAGCTTAGCGAGAAAGCGTGATAGTGGTACCATAAGTAAGACCCAAACCAAGGCAACTCAAGTAGTAGATCTCGGGAACCCATCGCAGATGGGAAACCCCACCAACATGAAAATATGGGGGCTCGGATGCTCATACCGGGTCCGAGGTCGGGTTTACATCTAGGATTCACCTCTCGGAAGGTTACACATCCCAAGTGATGAGGATAGACCGTAAAATGAAGATTTGACGGATAATTATGTACACCATGACAATTCCTCGTGATCCACCCTCTGCTAGGTAACATGTCAAGTGGTGAGGATAGTAATGGACTTATAAAAGAATTGATGGAAAAATGTACCAAATTGTCAAGCGCTTCTTGACCTCCAAACACTTACATCAACTCAGGTGCTAAAATCAAGAGTTTGAAGAAGTGGTTAAGGTATTTAGAAGGCATACAAAGGTCAAGAACTCATGCATTCGTGGAGATTAAAGAGGGTGGTATCGCACATAGGGTTAGTTCCTCCGTGAGTTAAGTTTGGGGAGGATGCTCCAATGAGGGAGGAATGAAGATGACACATCTGGGGAGGATCAAGATAATTAGGTGCAGATGGATGATGAATGTTGATATGGATGTTGAAAAGAAGCAGGATCAAAAAGAGAAACTAACAAAGTGACAGAGGAAGCACCTGCAGGGAGGAACCGATGATGGGCTAAAGGAACTCACGCTAGTACATTTGAATCTACTGTTGGTTCAAATGAATCCACTGGGATCTCGCATCGTGTGATGTAAGAAATCTATGATGATACAACAATGGCTAAGGAAATGATGGATTTGAAATCAAAGCCGTTGATCAAGGAGTCTCTCACACACTGCCATAACTACTCAACCTACACCACAGCAACAAAGACACCGCTTAAAGGTGTGGTCTTTAAGGAACCGTCTTCACACCCAAAGCAACTTCTTCAAACATCGTGATGAGGGCAAATGAAAGGGAGTCCATGTAGATCCCGATCCATTGTCTGAAATACCTATAGAGTTGTGGCCAAAAGAGAAGATTGTTGCTCATGATGAAAAAGTTGTCGCTACATTGCAAGCTGAGTTTGACCCTGAGAATCAACAAGTGTTGGGAAAATAGAGGATTGCAGCAGACAATAAAGCAAAAAGCGTGGAGTTGTTAAAAATGGGATGAAGAAAGGGTGAAAGGTGATGATGTTGAGTTGAATAATTCTTAAAGAAGAGGATGAGGTGCGTTACATAATAGAGGAAAGAACCTCGGTGGCTAAAGAAGTTCATGGACAAGAAAAGAAAATAGTGCTTCGAAGGTTAAAGAAAAAGATGCTCGGACCACCAATCAGAAACAAAGAAGAAACTTTCAATGCCACTATTTGAAGAATATGAAAGGCCACAAGTTGAATGGCTTGAAGCATTTTATCGATGATGAAATTCGAAGATGTATGAGAAAGTGAAAAGTGAAATAGACAACTTTGTGCCTATGGAGATCAAGAACTGTGCGGAAAAAGTGGAGGAAGTAAAAGGTGGAAAAGGAGCATGTAGTGGAGGAAATAGTAAAGAAGGAAGATGAAGACAAATGTGAGAGTTCCAAGATTGGTGTTAAGAGAACTGGGACTAGACGAAAAGCAAAGGAAGAAAGAAGAAAAGTCGACAATAAAAAGCATATGAGCGCCCCGACACGTAACAAGAAGTACCGGATACTACGGAACAATGAGAGCAGGATGATGAGCAAGTTGATCCGGAGGGACAGAGAAAGATTGCCGGAATTTCATTCGGCTCGACTAAGTATTCGGACCGAATGGTTGATGCAACTCCTTTGGGAGTTAAACATCATGTTATTGATTTTATTTCGTGGTTTAGAGATGGGAGTAAAGCTTCTCGGGATGTGGACAATGATTAGACTCAATGATGACGATTTAGTCGATGGTTCAATATCTAGATAGGGAGGATCTTGTAGCTATCGGAGGATATTCAAAGAAAACACATCCTTATCCTAAGATAGTCTATGATGTGGTTATTTGGAATTATCTCAAGATTATGTTTGAGCCGATCATGAGGATATAGTGGACAAAGTTGAGAAACAACACGGTTCAACAATGGAGGTTATACCAGTTATGGTGCGATGCTTTGTTTGCTCATGGTTTGGTGATTTACATGTTGGTAGAAAAGATTATCCTCAACTTAAAACAACAAAGATGTTGTAAGACAAATTCTTACACCCCAGATGCTTAAAGTTCAAAGACACTTCTTATATGATGATCAAGCTTACAAATTGATAAGAAAGTATGTAAAGATTTCTACCCTAAGAAGGTATAATATGTTTGAAGCATCCTCCCTGGTGATTGTTTATGCTAAAAGGAAACTTGATGATTTGAGGAGCAAATATCAAGTTTAGGGAGGATTGTTGGGTTTTAAGGATACAACCTTTGGGAGAATCAAATGCTCATGGAATTCTCAAGAAATGTTCTAAGTATTAACTACTATCGGTATAGTTGAAACTGGGTGTATTCTATTCATCGCAAGTGTGTTGTCGGAAACAATCAAAGGAATATGCTAAGTAACTCATTGCTAGACTTGGAGAAACTATCGCTAGTGTAAAGTTTCATCGATGAAGACTAAAGTATCGCCAGAGTATATGTACCTATTGCTAGTATGTTTCAAGCTACCACGGAGTCTTAGAGTCTGCTTTGTATTTATGGAATGACGTGTTCTATTATATAGTATTAGATAATATAGAAAAGATACGATTGTGATATACATTGTATAGGAAGTCATTGAACTAATTGGGACTCCTTAGTCTATAAAAGGATCATAGGTCATTTCTTTAGATATATGTTTAAGGCGGCTTCAAGGTTGTAAACCCAGTGATATTAAGATCACTCGATTATTATTCTAATAATATTGAAGCGTTTGATTGTTATTCATTGTGTTCTTCTTATTCATAAAGCATTATATTCGCATGATACTTTGTGATTCAAAGCTTTATTAGAAGCTAAACAAGATCTATATTTACAAGGTAAACCGATCAACATAAAACTCAATGTGTATATACAATTTTATAACATTCTACTACAAGTATGTCATATCAAATTTGTATCACGGTGATATAACACGTAAGATAAATGTCAAAACAAGCATGCCGCATATAAAGGGTTTATCACAATTGATATTTCTAAAGGAGACATGCTTATATGTTACAATCTACCTTGTTAATACAAATAAAACATAAAAACGCATTTATATTTTTACGATCTTCTAATGTTTTGTCGATAACAAACGTAAAATCATTTTAACGAAATAAATAAAATACGTAAAAGGTTTGAGCAAATAGTTTACTAATACACTTTTACTAAACATATTAAACCATCAAAACATGTTTAGTAAATAAGTTATATAAAACCAAAGACATTTTTATAAAACACTAACAAGTAATATTGTTTACATCTTATAGAAATGTGTATGTATAACAACTAGTGTTTACATTTTAAAAATTTAAAACCCTTTCCCTTAAACCGAGGGGGGGGTTTTGTTTTGGGGGTTTCTTTGGGGGTTTATGGGAAACCCGAAAAAGGTGGGGAAACTTTTGGGGGGGGAGCAATGGTTTCCCTTCCCAAAATTTTCCACCCCGGCCCCCCAAATAATTTGTTGGGTATTTTTTCCGGTTACACAAAAAGGGAGTTGACTGTGGTTTTCCTTTTCCCGAATTTTTTTTGGGCCAAAATCTTCCATTAATTTTTGGGATCAAAACAAAATAAATCAAAAGGTTCGGGAAACCTAGGAAAATTGGGGTCCCCCCAAATATTTGGTTTAGGGCCAAACCCAACTTGGGAAACCCAAAGGCCCTTTGGCCTTAAAGCCCCAAACCCCAAAAATAAAATTGGGGACAAAAATTTCCTCCAAAAAAGTTAACATTTTCCCTTTTTAATTTAAATTGGAAACAAAATTTAAAAAATTTGGGAAAAATTTTTTTTTTCCCCTTTTAAACTAAACCTTAAAACCCCCTTAACTTTTCCCCAAAAACCCATTCACTTTGTACCCCCCAAAAAAAGTCGGTAAAGGAGAAACCTCAAGGGAGAAATGTCCAAACCTAACACTGATTCACGGTAACAAACTCAAATGACAATACCAAAACCTTAATTTTTCAAACATAATTTGCAAGATAAATTAGTAACGTCCACGTAAAAATCTCCTTTTGGATGTTCGAAAAACTACGTTATTCAAGCGTAAACGTCTTCATGATAACTTAAAATTAAAAGGAACCCAGACCTAGGAAGGTCAATCTTATCCTACAAATTTCAACTTATTTCTATCACGAGTCGATATCATGTTAACGCGATCCATAAATCGGAGTTGGACAAAGGGAAGGAAAACAGGACAATTTAAAATTAACCTCTAACATAAATGCGAAATCCAAGAAAGAAATCATAAAGGGCCCGAAGACTAATTAATCGGAAACTTAATTTGAATAAACATATTCATAATGTTAAACGGTCCATAAGGAAATCAGCGATCAATTAAGTAGCATAAGAACCAACCAGGTGGATATCGCACAAGAGATAACCAGAGCAAAAAATTAAAAAAAACCATCAATGATAAACAAGCTACAATAATTCAAATAATATGAATCAAGTCTTGGATCATAAAAGTAATCTCATATTCCAGGATATAAACCCACTGATTGCACGAATAAACGAGTCCATTTAAGGTTCAAGCAAAATATCTTGGAATAGAAAAGTAAGAATAAACTTTCTTTCGATAATCTAGGATTTAAATATATTAGTAACGGACACCTGCCTTAACTTTCAAATTTAACCTCAGAGGTGTTTAGCCAATTATATTATAATTGGATGAACTAAAGGACAGTTATTTACTCCTGAAAAACTATTTCTCGCAATTCCTTAAGCACTCATTATGTCTAGATTCCATCTTCTCAATATAATTCTTTTCAATTAAATCAAGTTCATAATACATATTCGAAATCTTAATATCCTCAGCAACCTTCAAAGACATAGAAAACCTTTCAAAGCGTACAGCCAATTCCATTTGAAAATCAAGCAAAACCATTAAAGGTTATACTCTTAAAAATTGCTAAAAAACCTAAAGGGTTTAATATTACTATCTCAATACTATATGGTAATTCTAATTCTATCTATACTTTAGTTTTGTGGTTTAAGATTTTAAATAGGTAATTAGGTTTTAATATCAAGTTAGCATTTTTAATCTTTTTAATAGTTACCAATAAAGCTTCTTTAATTAAACCCATTTAATCTTCATTTTACCAATATTCATTATAGTTTCATTTTAATACTCTTAATATAACCTTCTATAATTAAACCAACTAATTATTTTTCATTTCCTCTTTGATTCAAATTCCATTAATCTTGAAATTAGTAACCATAATCCATATCCAACATTAACTATTTTAGAAGGTTGATAACCTTACTATTCAGTTAAAAAAAAATGTTTAACCAATGGTTGGGAAACTCTCATCTCGCAAATTTAATTGGAAACTGGCCCTAAATAGTTCCCAACATCAATACGGTTAATAATTAGATATAGGTTTTAAGAATTCAATTATTGGGATTCAAAGAAATTTTATAACTTTCAACAAAGGAAACCAACATAAAAATGGCTTAACTTAATAATAAAAACAAAAAAATTTAACCTTCGTTAAAAAAAAAGACCGGTTAAGCTCTTCCAAAAAAAAAAAGAGAAGGAAAGGGCTTAGTTTTTCAAAGCCAAAATATTATTAGGAAATTTGTGTAAACGGTCAAAAGTAACCTACCACTTTATATCAAATAAACAAATTTCTAAAGTTATTAAGCGCTTTCCGGTTTTTCAATTTATAGGTTCATATCATTTCCAAATTTTAAAAAGGTTTGATTTTGGAATTCTAAACATTTTACCATTTCAAAAACTTGGTTCCTTATTATGAAATAAAGTGAATGAGCAATACAAAATCTTTATCATTTTCAAAGCATAAATCATAATTTCAAAAGATATTTATAGTCAACTACCACGAGCCCGAACTTATATCGGATCACTTTCATATTCACACAAGGCAACATTTTGTAGGGAGACCTACGAGTTATGAAGGGCGTGCACGCACGCATCATCAATCATCGATAACATATAACATATAACGAGATAACGGATCTAGGATGCATCCATACGCCCTTCCTACATATTCAAAAATATGCTTCACCATCGAGACGTGGCGAACATCACTCTCTTCGCCTAGAGTCATATCGAGGTGCATCAACGATACGGACATGGAACCCCATGACTAGTTAAATATTTGGCTCGGTGTCAAACTATCTTAGGTCAAATCGAGAATGTCATAAGCGACACGGATCATATTTATCGGAAAATCATTCATATTTCCAAAATCATAGTTTTCATATCGGATAGTTCAAAATCGGATGTTTCATAGTTCGAAATCAAAGTTCAAATAAGCAATAGCTCAAACAAATCGATTGGGATTCATAGCAAAGGCTTAGGAAAACCTAATACTGAAAGAAAACATTAAGAGAAACCTTTCTTGAAAAGGTCGAATATCATACCTTATTCCAATGCAAAGATCGAAAAGCGTAAAGAGCGAAAACAAAGGATTACTCCTCTTCACGAACCTATAGACATTAACGGTCGTCCAAGTTATTAATGATTCCATAATCGTCAAAATGATCTTTTAATATTTGGTATTCATAATTAGTAATCTTTATACTTTAGGGTTTTATTAGTGAGTCTTAAGTATTTTATAATCAATGTTGTAGATTAGGGTTTGTTATATCATTTATTAAAGTCTAAGTTAAATGAGAAAATAGTTTTATAAGTTATAACTCACACAT
Source organism: Chrysanthemum lavandulifolium (assembly GCA_022545495.1). Taxonomy (NCBI): domain Eukaryota; kingdom Viridiplantae; phylum Streptophyta; class Magnoliopsida; order Asterales; family Asteraceae; genus Chrysanthemum; species Chrysanthemum lavandulifolium. Next base: position 130,605,126 of record CM040246.1, on the reverse strand, counting down.
GAAATAACACTTACTATATTTAGTTCAAACCCTAATATACTCTCATTTATGTTCTAGGGTTTCTTACTCTTTAATATCTCATTAATATGTATTCATTTTACATGTTACGTCTTAATAACTCTCCACTTAACCTAATACGTAATTAATAACCTTCTTTACGTTTACCCTTATCATACACGTTTATGATTTCATGTGAACATACATCATTAGGGTTTAGTATACTTCATACGCTTTACTCATAAAACTAGGGTTTTATATTTACATAACCTTTACTTATTAATTACATGTCTAAATCTCATGTACACTTATTTAGTTCACTTAGGGTTTCGGCTAGCATGTTTTATCCAAGTCCTAGCTCATCTAAACGTTACATATTCAAGTTACATGTTTTAAACCTCATTCGAAAACTCATGCATGCCTCGTCTCACCTCATGCATGTCTCGGCTCACCTTAACTCAACATATACGTGACCCGATTCAATATTACTTATCACTATACACGTTCCTTATTAATTACAAGGTTAAGATAAATTAGGGTTTCTTGTTTTTCTTGATTACCACCTCTCGGCCCCAAAACAAAAGAAAAGAAACGCGACTAATCAAATATATCTCAACATATACATGCAAGGTATGTTAAAGGAAGATGAATAAACGTTATACCTTCACTTGAATAAGAAAAATCGACACCAAGGGTGTGTTGGGAAGCTCTCGGCCGAACAAAAGAAAAGGAAAAGGAGAGGCAAAACTAGGGTTCCAATTTAATGATTATGTGTTGTATTTATAGTTATAGAATTTGAGTTTGATTAGGAAAGTGTTTGGGTTTGGGTTGGCTTGGGTCCAACCGGTCACAAACAAACACCCCTATGGGCTTCGGCCCCTTTGATCCCACGACACAAAACAAACGCCCCTCGTTGGGCTTCTCTTGTCCTCGGCTTGGCGCAAAAACAAAACAAAAGACACGAGTCCAATAAACAAACAAACGGCCCAACTTATTAGCGAAACATTTACGTCCTTCGTCGTACCAAAGTCGTTCACGAAATTATATTCGTTAAGTCTTTATTTATTAGGTTTTTAATTTCCATATTTTATTATAAACGTGTTTTACGTATTTTATCATTCTTGGTTCCAAGGGTATTTTAGTCTTTATATAGGTTTTAGATTTTCGGGTTTTACAACTCTTCCCCTCTAAAAAAAATTTTCGTCCTCGAAAATTGAAATGAAACGAAACAAACACGATAACGAAACGAGAACATACCGAACTATTCAAAGAAATGAGGATAACTAGCTCGCATCGACTCTTGGTCTCCCAAGTAGCCTCACGCTGGGTGATTTTTCCAAAGAATCTTAACGAGCGGAATGACTTTACTTCTCATGACTCTTTCTTGTCTTTCCAAAATAGCTTCCGGTTCTTGAGCAAAGACATATCGGATCGAATCGATCAAGCGGATACGAAACAGCGTGTAATGGATGATAATTGTATCCTCTTAGGAGAGATACATGGAACACATCATGAACATGCGATAACCGGGCGGAAGTGCCAAACGATCGAAACTTCTCCTATCGTTCCGAATTTCAAGCGGACCAATGAATCGAGGACTAAGCTTGCCCTTGATTCCAAAACGTTTCACACCTCTAAGCGGCGAGACTTTCAAAAATACACGATCACCAACACGAAATTCCAAATCACGGCGATGCTTGTCGGCATAACTTTTCGGACGAGACCTAGCCTCCTTCAACTTCTCTCTAGCAATGCCTACTTTCTCATTAGTGATCTCAATCATTTCCGGTCCTTCAATTAGACGTTCACCTACTTCATCCCAACAAGTAGGTGATCTACATTCCTTCCATAAAGAAGTTCAAACGGTCTTTGCCTTAATGCTAGCATGCCAACTGTTGTTGTATGCAAACTCTACCAAACACAAATATTCATCCCACCGCCACCCATTCCAAAGCGCAAGCCCTTAGCATGTCTTCTAAGGTCCGAATAGTCCTCTCGACCGACCATCTGTTTGAGGATGAAAAGCCGTACTAAAATTAAGTCAGTACCCCAAGCTTTTGCAAACCCTTCCGAAACGAGAAGTAAAACGCGGATCCCTATCGACACAATAGCCGTCGGAGTACCATGAAGTCTAACTATCTCTTCTTGAAAAATCTCGACAATCGCCAATACCATAATCCTTCACGATTGGTAAGAAATGAGCGATTTGGTTAGTCGATCAACAACCACCCAAATCGCATCATGCTTCTTCTTAGTAAGAGGTAGTCCGGTCACAAAATCCATAGATATCTTATCCCACTTCCATGTCGAATATCCAATGGTTGTAACGATCCACTAGCTCTTTGATGTTCGATCTTCACTTGGCGACAAATCATACACTTCGACACAAATGTCGCTACATCTTGCTTCATGCCGTTCCACGAAATCTTGTTTCAAATCCTATACATCTTGGTAGAACCGGGATGGATAGTGAAAGGAGAACTATGAGCTTAGGTCATAACTTTCTCACGAAGTACGATCATTTGGAGCATAAAGCCTATCTTCATACCATACAATCCCATCGTTATCAACCTTAAACTCCGTCATTTACCTTCTTCAACATTACGAGCTACGACCCACAACTCGCCGTCATCTTTCTGAGCTTCCTTAATTTGCGGTATAAGGTTCGACTCCACCTTCATACTAGCCCGGTATCCATCGAAACCTCGTCGCACAACTCCACATCCAAGCGTTCTAAGTCGCGAATAATCCTAGGCTCAATCTCAATACTTGCAATCATACACGATTTCCGGCTAAGTCGTCGGCAACTTCATTAACCTTACCGGGATGGTCTTGAATGTTAGTGTCATAATCCTTAAGTTCTAACCATCTTCTTTGTCTCATATTGAGTTCCTTACGGTGAAAATATACTTGAGACTCTTATGGTCGGTGAAAATATCACACGTCTCCCCATACAAGTAATGTCTCCAGATTTTCAACGCAAACACCACAGCCTAACTCAAGATCATGAGTTGGGTAATTCTCCTCATAAGGTTTCGGTTGTCTTGAGCGTAAGCTATCACCTTACCATGTTGCATCAAGACCGCCCAATCCTTTCTTAGATGCATCGCTATAGATTTGATATCCTCCGAACCGGATGGAAGAGTCAAAATAGGGCGAAACCAATCTCCGTTTCAACTCTTCAAAACTCTTTTCTCTTTCATCCGTCCATACGAACTTTTCACCTTTCCTCATCAATTGGGTTAGCAAAAGCTAAGCGAGAGAAACCTTCAACAAAGCGTCGATAATATCCAAGTCCTAGAAAACTCGACCTCGATCCATCGTCGTGAGGTCTTGGCCACTTAGTGATAGCCTCAACCTTAGGCGGATCCATGGTTATACCATCGGTGATCTGATATGACCAAGGAAAGCAACTTGTCTTAACCAAAATTCACACTTCGAGAATTTGGCGTACAACTTCTTCTTCCTCAGAATCTCCAAAACTATCCGGAGATGTTGCTCATGCTCCTCTTCAGACTTAGAGTACACCAAAATGTCGTCGATGAAAACAATAACGAACTTATCGAGAAACTCATGGAAAACACGATTCATCAGGTCCATAAACACAGCAGGCGCATTCGTCAAACCAAAAGGCATAACGAGAAACTCATAATGACCATATCTGGTACGAAACGCGGTCTTAGGAACATCTTGCTCCTTCACACGTAGTTGATGATAACCAGACCTCAGATCAATCTTAGAAAAGAACTTAGCTCCTTGCAGTTGATCAAACAAATCGTCTATGCGTGGGAGAGGATAACGGTTCGAATAATGTCTGGTTGAGTTCACGGTAGTCGATACATAGACGCGTACTTCCATCCTTCTTCTTCACAAACAAAGCAGGTGCACCCATGGAGAAACACTAGGTCGAATGAATCCATTATCTATCATCTCTTGCATTGTTCCTTCAACTCCTTGATTCTATAGGTGCCATACGATGCGGAGCTTTGAAATCGGTTTAGCACCGGGGATCAACTCAATACTAAACTCGACTTCTCGGTGGAGGAAGTCCGGGGAGTTCATCGGGAAAAGCGTCGGTGAATTCACAAACAACGGAAAGATTTTCAATGTTAGGACTCTCCATAGATGTGTCCTTAACGGATGCTAGAAAACCTTGACACCCATGAGCAATCATGGTCCGTGCCTTCATAGCGAAATGAACTTATGATTTGAGTGGTTTAGAACCATAATAAGCGAATTTAGGATGTTTGGCGTCTCCAAAGATCACGGTTCTAGCATAGCGATCGATGGAAGCTCTATGATAAGCCAACCAATCCATGCCTAGAATGATATCAAAGTCGACCATATCGAGAGGATACGGATGTGCATGGCGAATCGATCATCAAAGCGAAGAGGACACTTAACGTGTTTATGATCAATGATCATGTGACTTTTCATAGGTGTAGATATCGATAAGTGATTCGTTAGTGGTTGTGGCTTCATATTAAGTTTCTTAGCACATGTGATGGATATGATGGAGTGTGTGGCGCGGTGTCAAATAAAGCGAAGACGAATAATCATCAATGAAAAGAGTTCCGTAATGGTACTCAAGTATGCTCCTTTGATTTGAGTAGTAGCATAGACACGTCCGATGGTAGGTGGCGGCTTGGTATAGTTTCGAGGAATCGCGGGTTCCTCTTAGGGCAATCCTTGATCTTGTGAGTAGTAGAACCACAAGAGAAACATCCACCGATGGCCTTGAAACACGGTCCGGATGAGCCTTTCCACAAGTAGTACAAGATAGGTGGGGAGGCAAAACTTCACCGTCCTTTGCGACGGAAGATCTGAAGCACGACCACGATTCGATCCTCGAGTCGGTGATCTTTGTTATGCGCGGTTATTGTTACCTTGATTCGACGATCATTTCCATTCTTACCGGCAGCTCTGCTATCGACCCCTCGCCTCGGGCGCCTAGAGTCCACATTCCTTCCGTGACCCGTGATCATAACTCTTATCCCTTGTCCCTCGAATCATAACTCCCGCGGTGATTTCCTTATACTCATTACTTTGAGTCTTACCTTGAATCCGATCACCATCGCGATTCGCTTGTTGTAACTCGAACCCTCATGAAAGATCTCAATGTTACGAGTTGCATCATTGCGGTCCGACACATCCTCATAGTCGGTGTTAAGCGATCGGTCCAACACCCACTTCTTGATCCCCATTTGAAATGCTTAGCTTGGCGCCTACCATCTCCGAAGAATTGCTCCAACAAAGCTTACCAACCTCATAAACCTACTCATGTACTCATTGGGTTCTCATTATCAAACCGGTAGATCGCTGATAATCCTCTCATACCTTTCTTTGTTCGCATCGAGGAAGTAACGTTATAGAAGATAGTCCGAAACTCCGTCCAAGTACAAGTAACAATGACGCATCTCCTCCTCGTGCTTGTTTCAATGCTTTCCACCAATTTAAAGCATCACCTTCCAACTTAACGCAGCCAAACGAGTCTTAAACTCGTCTCCACAACCCAATACTTCAAATAGCTTCTCAACATGAGTGATCCGGTCCTCGGCTTGGTGGGAGTAGCGGCGGTGCTAAAGAAAGAGGCTTAAGCTTACAAAGCGCTCGAGCCAAGTGTGAATGCCTACGGGTTGATTTCCTCCACCACTACCGAAGCACCATTCGATTACGGATGTTGTTGATCACTGTTCCATCATCTCGTGTAGTCAAACCGGGAAAAGAGAGTTGAGAGCATTCATGATCGCAGCATCCATGTTAACCGCATCATCGTCTCCATCCGCGCCACGGTGAGTACGAGTTCGAACCATCTAAACGATATTCAAACGATTAGCAAAATGAACAAAGATGAGATACGAAATGGAAGTTCGCGAGAAGGAAACCTAAGTCTACCCAATCCTCACGGGTCAAATCTTAATTCTAAGGGATAACTTAAGGTTCTTATGTTCACGAGTCCCGACTACAAGTCGTAAACACAGGCTCGATGCCATAAATTATAGCGCCCGACCCGCCAAGGGTAAAGGAATCACAAGTAATGGTGTCATATCAAAGCAAAACATTCATAACCAAAGAAAGTCTTAACATAAATGCGGAAAATAATCCAAGTCAAAATGACTTCAATACATAGGTCCCAGTGAGCATAATAAACTTCAAACATAATATCCGAAATAAAATAAGTCTAAATGGTATCATAAGAAAATCAAAGCTAAATCTCTAAGGTAAGTCCACTCAAGCACTCATCCCAAAGCAACCCGACTTCCAATGCTTAGATACACCGGGAAGAAAAGAAAAGTCGGTGAGCTTCAAAGCCAGTGAGCAGATATGAAAGCAAAAGCTAAAACTAAGCGATAACGGATATGAAATAAAGTGAATGAGCAATACAAAATCTTTATCATTTTCAAAGCATAAATCATAATTTCAAAAGATATTTATAGTCAACTACCACGAGCCCGAACTTATATCGGATCACTTTCATATTCACACAAGGCAACATTTTGTAGGGAGACCTACGAGTTATGAAGGGCGTGCACGCACGCATCATCAATCATCGGATAACATATAACATATAACGGATAACGGATCTAGGATGCATCCATCGCCCTTCCTACATATTCAAAAATATGCTTCACCATCGAGGCGTGGCGAACATCACTCTCGCCCTAGAGTCATATCGAGGTGCATCAACGATACGGACATGGAACCCCATGACTAGTTAAATATTTGGCTCGGGTGTCAAACTATCTTAGGTCAAATCGAATGTCATAAGCGACACGGATCATATTTATCGAAAATCATTCATATTTCCAAAATCATAGTTTTCATATCGGATAGTTCAAAATCGGATGTTTCATAATTCGAAATCAAAGTTCGGATAAGCAATAGCTCAAACAAATCGATTTGGGATTCATAGCAAAGGCTTAGGAAAACCTAATCTGAAAGAAAACATTAAGAGAAACCTTTCTTGAAAAGGTCGAATATCATACCTTATTCCAATGCAAAGATCGAAAAGCGAAAGAGCGAAAACAAAGGATTACTCCTCTTCACGGAACCTATAGACATTAGCGGTCGTCCAAGTTATTAATGATTCCATACTCGTCAAAATGATCTTTTAACATTTAGTATTCATAATTAGTAATCTTTATACTTTAGGGTTTTATTAATGAGTCTTAAGTATTTTATAATCAATGTTGTAGATTAGGGTTTGTTATATCATTTATTAAAGTCTAAGTTAAATGAGAAAATAGTTTTATAAGTTATAACTCACACATGAAATAACACTTACTATATTTAGTTCAAACCTAATATACTCTCATTTATGTTCTAGGGTTTCTTACTCTTTAATATCTCATTAATATGTATTCATTTTACATGTTACGTCTTAATAATTCTCCACTTAACCTAATCGTAATTAATAACCTTCTTTACGTTTACCCTTATCATACTGCGTTTATGATTTCATGTGAACATACATTATTAGGGTTTAGTATACTTCATCGCTTTACTCATAAAACTAGGGTTTTATATTTACGTAACCTTTACTTATTAATTACATGTCTAAATCTCATGTACACTTATTTAGTTCACCTAGGGTTTCGGCTAGCATGTTTTATCAAGTCCTAGCTCATCTAAGCGTTACATATTCAAGTTACATGTTTTAAACCTCATTCGAAAACTCATGCATGCCTCGTCTCACCTCATGCATGTCTCGGCTCACCTTAACTCAACATATCGTGACCCGATTCAATATTACTTATCACTATACCGTTCCTTATTAATTACAAGGTTAAATAAATTAGGGTTTCTTGTTTTCTTGATTACCACCTCTCGGCCCCAAAACAAAAGAAAAGCGCGACAAATCAATTATATCTCGACATATACATGCAAGGTATGTTAAAGGAAGATGAATAAACGTTATACCTTCACTTGAATAAGAAAAATCGACACCAAGGTGTGTTGGGAAGCTCTCGGCGAACAAAAGAAAAGAAAAGGAGAGGCAAAACTAGGGTTCCAATTAAATGATTATGTGTTATATTTATAGTTATAGAATTTGAGTTTGATTAGGAAAGTGTTTGGGTTTGGGTTGGCTTGGGTCCAACGGTCACAAACAAACACCCCTATGGGCTTGACCCTTTGATCCCACGACACAAAACAAACGCCCTCGTTGGGCTTCTCTTGTCCTCGGCTTGGCGCAAAACAAAACAAAGACACGAGTCAATAAACAAACAAACGGCCCAACTTATTAGCGAAACATATCGTCCTTCGTCGTACCAAAGTCATCCACGAAATTATATTCGTTAAGTTTTTATTTATTAGGTTTTAATTTCCGTACTTTATTATAAGCGTGTTTCGTATTTTATTATTCTTGGTTCCAAGGGTATTTTAGTCTTTATATAGGTTTTAGATTTTGGGTTTTACAACTCTTCCCTCTAAAAAAATTTTAGTCCTCGAAAATTGAAATAAACGAAACAAACACGATAGCGAAGCGAGAACATACCGAACTATTCAAAGAAATGAGGATAACTAGCTCGCATCGACTCTTGGTCTCCCAGTAGCCTCGCGCTCGGGTGATTTTCCAAAGAATCTTAACGAGCGGAATGACTTTACTTCTCATGACTCTTTCTTGTCTTTCCAAAATAGCTTACGGTTCTTGAGGCAAAGACATATCGGATCGAATCGATCAAGCGGATCGAAACAGCGTGTAATGGATGATAATTGTATCCTCTTAGGAGATACATGGAACACATCATGAACATGCGATAAGCGGGGCGGAAGTGCCAAGCGATCTGAAACTTCTCCTATCGTTCCGAATTTCAAGCGGACCAATGAATCGAGGACTAAGCTTGCCCTTGATTCCAAAGCGTTCACACCTCTAAGCGGCGATACTTTCAAAATACCCGATCACCAACACGAAATTCTAAATCACGGCGATGCTTGTCGGCATAACTTTTCGGCGAGACCTAGCCTCCTTTAACTTCTCTCTAGCAATGACTACTTTCTCATTAGTGATCTCAATCATTTCCGGTCCTTCATTAGGCGTTCACCTACTTCATCCCAACAAGTAGGTGATCTACATTCCTTCCATAGAAGTTCAAGCGGTCTTTGCCTTAATGCTAGCATGCCAACTGTTGTTGTATGCAAACTCTACCAAACACAAATATTCATCGGTGCCCGTCCATTCCAAAGCACAAGCCCTTAGCATGTCCTCTAAAGTCCGAATGGTCCTCTCGGTGACCATCATTTGAGGATGAAAAGCCGTACTAAAATTAAGTCGAGTACCCCAAGCTTTTGCAAACCCTTCCGAAGCGAGAAGTAAAGCGGATCCCTATCGACACAATAGCCGTCGGAGTACCATGAAGTCTAACTATCTCTTCTTGAAAAATCTCGACAATCTGCCAATACCATAATCCTTCTAATTGGTAAGAAATGAGCGATTTGGTTAGTCGATCAACAACCACCCAAATCGCATCATGCTTCTTCTTAGTAAGAGGTAGTCCGGTCACAAAATCCATAGATATCTTATCCCACTTCCATGTCGGAATATCCAATGGTTGTAACGATCCACTAGCTCTTTGATGTTCGATCTTCACTTGCGACAAATCATACACCCGACACAAATGTCGCTACATCTTGCTTCATGCCGTTCCACGAAATCTTGTTTCAAATCCTATACATCTTGGTAGAACCGGGATGAATAGTGAAAGGAGAACTATGAGCTTGGTCATAACTTTCTCACGAAGTACACGATCATTTGGAGCATAAAGCCTATCTTCATACCATACAATTCCATCGTTATCAACCTTAAACTCCGTCTGTTTACCTTCTTCAACATTACGAGCTACGACCCAACTCGCCGTCATCTTTCGAGCTTCCTTAATTTGCGGTATAAGGTTCGACTCCACCTTCATACTAGCCCGGTATCCATCAAAACCTCGTGCGCACAACTCAACATCCAAGCGTTCTAAGTCACGAATAATCCTAGGCTCAATCTCAATACTTGCAATCATACGATTTCGGCTAAGTCGTCGGCAACTTCATTAGCCTTACCGGGATGGTCTTGAATGTTAGTGTCATAATCCTTAAGAAGTTCTAACCATCTTCTTTGTCTCATATTGAGTTCCTTTTGGTGAAAATATACTTGAGACTCTTATGGTCGGTGAAAATATCACACGTCTCTCCATACAAGTAATGTCTCCGGATCTTCAATGCGAACACCACGCCAGACTAACTCAAGATCATGAGTTGGGTAATTCTCCTCATAAGGTTTCGATTGTCTTGAGCGTAAGCTATCACCTTACCATGTTGCATCAAGACACGGCCCAATCCTTTCTTAGATGCATCGCTATAGATTTGATATCCTCCGGAACCGGATGGAAGAGTCAAAATAGGAGCGAAACCAATCTCGTTTCAACTCTTCAAAACTCTTTTCTCTTTCATCCGTCCACGAAACTTTTCACCTTTCCTCATCAATTGGGTTAACGGCAAAGCTAAGCGAGAGAAACCTTCAACAAAGCGTCGATAATATCCGGCAAGTCCTAGAAAACTCGACCTCGATCAACATCGTAGGTCTTGGCCACTTAGTGATAGCCTCGACCTTAGGCGGATCCATGGTTATACCATCGGTGATACGATATGACCAAGGAAAGCAACTTGTCTTAACCAAAATTCACACCGAGAATTTGGCGTACAACTTCTTCTTCCTCGGAATCTCCAAAACTATCCGGAGATGTTGCTCATGCTCCTCTTGAGACTTAGAGTAAACCAAAATGTCGTCGATGAAAACAATAACGAACTTATCGAGAAACTCATGGAAAACACGATTCATCGGGTCCATAAACACAGCGGCGCATTCGTCAAACCAAAAGGCATAACGAGAAACTCATAATGACCATATCGAGTGCGAAGCGCGTTTAGGAACATCTTGCTCCTTCACACGTAGTTGATGATAACGGACCTCGGATCAATCTTAGAAAAGAACTTAGCTCCTTGCGGTTGATCAAACAAATCGTCTATGCGTGGGAGAGGATAACGGTTCCGAATAATGTCTGGTTGAGTTCACGGTAGTCGATACATGAGCGCATACTTCCATCCTTCTTCTTCACAAACAAAGCAGGTGCACCCATGGAGAAACACTAGGTCGAATGAATCCATTATCTATCATCTCTTGCGGTTGTTCCTTCAACTCCTTGAGTTCTCTAGGTGCCATACGATGCGGAGCTTTGAAATCGGTTTAGCACCGAGGATTAACTCAATGCTAAACTCAACTTCTCGGTGGAGGAAGTCCGGGGAGTTCATCGGGAAAAAGCGTCGGTGAATTCACAAACAACGGAAAGATTTTCAATGTTAGGACTCTCCATAGATGTGTCCTTAACGGATGCCGAAAAACCTTGACACCCATGAGCAATCATGGTCCGTGCCTTCATAGCGAAATGAACTTATGATTTGAGTGGTTTAGAACCATAATAAGCGAATTTAGGATGTTTGGCGTCTCCAAAGATCACGGTTCTAGCATAGCGATCGATGGAAGCTCTATGATAAGCCAACCAATCCATGCCTAGAATGATATCAAAGTCGACCATATCGAGAGGATACGGATGTGCATGGCGAATCGATCATCAAAGCGAAGAGGACACTTAGCGTGTTTATGATCAATGATCATGTGACTTTTCATAGGCGTAGATATCGATAAGTGATTCGTTAGTGGTTGTGGCTTCATATTAAGTTTCTTAGCACATGTGAGGATATGATGGAGTGTGTGGCGCGGTGTCAAATAAAGCGAAGGCAGAATAATCATCAATGAAAAGAGTTCCGTAATGGTACACAGTATGCTCCTTTGATTCGAGTAGTAGCATAGACACGTCCGATGGTAGGTGGCGGCTTGGTATAGTTTCGAGAATCGCGGGTTCCTCTTAGGGCAATCTTTGATCTTGTGAGTAGTGGAACCACAAGAGAAACATCCACGGTGGCCTTGAAACACGGTCCGGATGAGCCTTTCCACAAGTAAATACAGATAGGTGGGGAGGCAAAACTTGGTGTCCTTTCTTGACGGAAGATCTGAAGCACGACCACGATTCGATCCTCGAGTCGGTGATCTTTGTTGTATGGCGGTTATTGTTACCACGATTCGGCGATCATTTCCATTCTTACCGGCAGACTCTGCTATCGACCCCTCGCCTCGGGCGCTAGAGTCCACATTCCTTCCGTGACCCGTGATCATAACTCTTATCCCTTGTCCCTCGAATCATAACTCCTGCCGGTATTTCCTTATACTCATTACTTTGAGTCTACCTTGAATCCGATCACCATCGCGATTCGCTTGTTGTAACTGAACCTCATGAAAGATCTCAATGTTACGAGTGCATCATTGCGGTGACACATCCTCATAGTCGGTGTTAGCGATCGGTCCAACACCCACTTCTTGATCCCATTTGAAATGCTTAGCTTGGCGCCTACCATCTCCGACAATCGCTCCAACAAAGCTTACCAACCTCATAAACCTACTCATGTACTCATTGGGTTCTCATTATCAAGCGGTAGATCGCTGATAATCCTCTCATACCTTTCTTTATTCGACATCGAGAAGTAACGGTTATAGAAGATAGTCAAAACTCCGTCCAAGTACAAGTAACGATGAAAGCATCTCCTCCTCGTGCTTGTTTCAATGCTTTCCACCAATTTAAAGCATCACCTTCCAACTTAAACGCAGCCAAACGGGTCTTAAACTCGTCTCCACAACCCAATACTTCAAATAGCTTCTCAACATGGTGATCCGGTCCTCGACTTGGTGGGAGTAGCGGCGGTGCTAAAAGAAAGAGGCTTGAGCTTACGGCGCTCGAGCCAAGTATGAATGCCTACGGGTTGATTTCCTCCACCACTACCGAAGCACCATTACGATTACGGATGTTGTTGATCACTGTTCCATCATCTCGGTGTAGTCAACCCGGGGAAAAGAGAGTTGAGAGCATTCGCAATCGCGAGCATCCATGTTAACCGCATCATCGTCTCCATCCGCGCCACGGTGAGTACGAGTTCGAACCATCTAAGCGATATTCAAGCGATTAGCAAAGCGAACAAAGATGAGATCGAAATGGAAGTTCGCGAGAAGAAACCTAAGTCTACCCAATCCTCACGGGTCAAATCTTAACTCTAAGGGATAACTTAAGGTTCTTATGTTCACGGTCCGACTACAAGTCGTAAACACAGGCTCGATGCCATAAATTATAGCCCGACCCGCCAGGGTAAAGGAATCACAAGTAATGGTGTCATATCAAAGCAAAACATTCATAACCAAAGAAAGTCTTAACATAAATGCGGAAAATAATCCAAGTCAAAATGACTTCAATACATAGGTCCCAGTGAAGCATAATAAACTTCAAACATAATATCCGAAATAAAATAAGTCTAAATGGTATCATAAGAAAATCAAAGCTAAATCTCTAAGGTAAGTCCACTCAAGCACTCATCCCAAGCAACCCGACTTCGATGCTTAGATACACCGCGGGAAGAAAAGAAAAGTCGGTGAGCTTCAAAAGCCAGTGAGCAGATATGAAAGCAAAAGCTAAAACTAAGCGATAACGGATATGAAATAAAGTGAATGAGCAATACAAAATCTTTATCATTTTCAAAGCATAAATCATAATTTCAAAAGATATTTATAGTCGACTACCACGAGCCCGAACTTATATCGGATCACTTTCATATTCACACAAGGCAACATTTTGTAGGGAGACCTACGAGTTATGAAGGGCGTGCGCGCGCGACATCAATCATCGGATAACATATAACATATAACGGATAACGGATCTAGGATGCATCCATCGCCCTTCCTACATATTCAAAAATATGCTTCACCATCGAGGCGTGGCGAACATCACTCTCTCGCCTAGAGTCATATCGAGTGCATCAACGATACGGACATGGAACCCCATGACTAGTTAAATATTTGGCTCGGGTGTCAAACTATCTTAGGTCAAATCGAAATGTCATAAGCGACACGGATCATATTTATCGAAAAATCATTCATATTTCCAAAATCATAGTTTTCATATCGGATAGTTCAAAATCGGATGTTTCATAATTGAAATCAAAGTTCGGATAAGCAATAGCTCAAACAAATCGATTTGGGATTCATAGCAAAGGCTTAGGAAAACCTAATCTGAAAGAAAACATTAAGAGAAACCTTTCTTGAAAAGGTCGAATATCATACCTTATTCCAATGCAAAGATCGAAAGCGAAAGGCGAAAACAAAGGATTACTCCTCTTCACGAACCTATAGACATTAACGATCGTCCAAGTTATTAATGATTCCATACTCGTCAAAATGATCTTTTAACATTTAGTATTCATAATTAGTGATCTTTATACTTTAGGGTTTTATTAATAAGTCTTAAGTATTTTATAATCAATGTTGTAGATTAGGGTTTGTTATATCATTTATTAAAGTCTAAGTTAAATGAGAAAATAGTTTATAAGTTATAACTCACATGAAATAACACTTACTATATTTAGTTCAAACCTAATATACTCTCATTTATGTTCTAGGGTTTCTTACTCTTTAATATCTCATTAATATGTATTCATTTTACATGTTACGTCTTAATAATTCTCCACTTAACCTAATCGTAATTAATAACCTTCTTTACGTTTACCCTTATCATACACGTTTATGATTTCATGTGAACATACATTATTAGGGTTTAGTATACTTCATCGCTTTACTCATAAAACTAGGGTTTTATATTTACGTAACCTTTACTTATTAATTACATGTCTAAATCTCATGTACACTTATTTAGTTCACCTAGGGTTTCGGCTAGCATGTTTTATCAAGTCCTAGCTCATCTAAGCGTTACATATTCAAGTTACATGTTTTAAACCTCATTCGAAAACTCATGCATGCCTCGTCTCACCTCATGCATGTCTCGGCTCACCTTAACTCAACATATCGTGACCCGATTCAATATTACTTATCACTATACCGTTCCTTATTAATTACAAGGTTAAATAAATTAGGGTTTCTTGTTTTCTTGATTACCACCTCTCGGCCCCAAACAAAAGAAAAAAAGCGCGACAAATCAATTATATCTCGACATATACATGCAAGGTACGTTAAAGGAAGATGAATAAGCG
This sequence comes from Chrysanthemum lavandulifolium, assembly GCA_022545495.1. Lineage (NCBI taxonomy): Eukaryota > Viridiplantae > Streptophyta > Magnoliopsida > Asterales > Asteraceae > Chrysanthemum > Chrysanthemum lavandulifolium. The sequence continues at coordinate 130,590,000 of CM040246.1, read as the reverse complement.
TTATACCTTCACTTGAATAAGAAAAATCGACACCAAGGTGTGTTGGGAAGCTCTCGGCGAACAAAAGAAAAGGAAAAGGAGAGGCAAAACTAGGGTTCCAATTAAATGATTATGTGTTGTATTTATAGTTATAGAATTTGAGTTTGATTAGGAAAGTGTTTGGGTTTGGGTTGGCTTGGGTCCAACCGGTCACAAACAAACACCCTATGGGCTTGACCCTTTGATCCCACGACACAAAACAAAGCGCCCTCGTTGGGCTTCTCTTGTCCTCGGCTTGGCGCAAAAACAAAACAAAGACACGAGTCCAATAAACAAACAAGCGGCCCAACTTATTAGCGAAACATATCGTCCTTCGTCGTACCAAAGTCATCCACGAAATTATATTCGTTAAGTTTTTATTTATTAGGTTTTTAATTTCCGTACTTTATTATAAGCGTATTTCGTATTTTATTATTCTTGGTTCCAAGGGTATTTTAGTCTTTAGATATTAGATTTTGATTTTTGTAATGAAAGGAAGAATGGAAAAAATTATTATTGTGTAATGAAGAAAACATGTTTGTTTACTATTATGAAATGCAATGACTAATTACATGGAATGATCCATTACATAAAATATCATCATTTTGATTCATTAGGGACCCCCTCTTTTTCTTGTGTGGAATCAAAATTACATAAAAGACTATTTTTTAAATACTCATTATACTTAAAAAGTTCTATCATAAATAAGTTAAATTAATATTTTTCTATTGATTATATTAAATTATGTTGTACCAACCAAACATAATTAATAATAGTAATGAGTCATTCCATTACATTATTTATTCACTTGCGTTATCCAATCAATTCAAATGTTCTTTCATTTCGTCCTACCAAACGAACCCTACATCATTTATTTCATTACATTGTTTATTCCATTCATTTGACATTTCATTAACGAGTTTAATTGTAAACATACAGATTGTTTCATTCCCACTTTGAATACAACCTCTCAAACACTACGCTAGAGTTAGGATCAAATGAGAAGAATACTAAAAATGAGAAGAAAGGGAACTATCTGCAACCACACATTTCAGATGCACCTACAAAAGTAGATGCATTTTTCTTCAAATTTTTCTTATTAATTTAAAATGTGAAGCTAAAACTATTTCTCTTTATTTTTATTTTTATTTTTATTATTCTTCTCATTCAATCCCTTCTATGAACCTAATCATTCCAATGTCCTTGGTAAAACCAAAACAAAAACTTAGTGTCAAAACTAATTTATAACATCAATTACTCACTGGTTAAAAATAATTAACAATGAAAAGTTAAAAGAGCAATATATAGTTGTAGACAATCTAACATAAAAAGTACGTAATATTTTTATAATGGGTTTAGTGGGACTCAGCAACTCAACATACATCCTTGCCTAACAAGAATGTTACAAAGGAATTTTCCCTACTAAATTCCATATTACAGATTACAGACATTGCTAACAAGAACGTATAAATAATCCCCATATAGATATTGGGGTTAATCAAGATATATAATCGCAAATAGTTAACTACATAACCCATATCGATAGAAGCTGCAGCAGCAGCAACACCGTCTTAATTTTCATTTACATGCTTCATAATACATAAATCCTACTAGCGCTTCCAATCAGCCTGTGTAAGGTAGCCTGCACCATAATCCAGACAAACGGTTAGCCATAGATGCATTTGATTATGGTTTCATTGTGGTCAGGTTACACATTTAACATTTTCATATAAAACGATATCAAGAAACAAGAGAATCAAAAACCATTTCCAAATTATTTAGAAGATTCAAATGCGATGCATCTACAGTTTAAATTGAAAATTAAAAGAAAAATTACTTCAATATTTCGTAGTCATTATTACTTCAAAATTTTCATTTTCTAAGCTGAACAAACTAAGAAAGCACATTGATCATTGAGATTCTTTCAAGCCTTTATGGGATCAGACATAGCAAAACTGAAAAGGGTTCTTTTTCTTTTCTTCCTTTATTGGAATACCAAGTCATAAAGGTTTAATTTTAAGCCAAAAGATGTACTAACCCCAACTTAAGGGATGTATAGGAGTTTTCATAGTCTTGTGAAGGACCAGCAGAGTTGCAGATGTCGTCAACTGATTCGGATGATTCACTTTCCTCACCAATAACATTCTCGGTGTCGGTATGAATTTGTTTTCGAGCATTAGATATCTCCAACATCTTCACCCACAATTCAAAAGAAAAGTTAACAAAAAAATACACTACAAAAATATGCAATTTACTCATGCCTTTTATCTTCATGGTTTATAAAGAAGTGCAATATTATAAAGTTTATCACACTAATTAACGTGTACAATCTATCGTGTACAACGTGACAATATATATTAAGTTACTAGAGATTTTACATTTCAAGTTATAGAAATTAGCGTTTGCAAATTATATGTGCAGAAAGCTATAAAACTTGTCTGCACTAAAAAATTTAGAAAACAACTCGTGACAACTAATAATCTGTTTAAGCAAGAGGAAACAGGGAGTTCACACAAATAATGGTGAGTGGAAAAGAATAAAAGTTAAGAAAAGACTCATACTTCCTGTCTAAGACGATTGTTCTCTTCCATTAGTTGTACTCCCTGCATTGTTGTAACAATAGTGTTACAAACTCTGATATCCGAAAGCATTTTGTTTCAAGATTATTCCTCAAGATTCGATCTTAAGGAGTTACAAAAATTGATAGTATAAGTAAGATTGTAGTTCTGACCTTTTCTTGAAGACGATTAATCTCACTCATAATAACCTCACCCTGGAAGACATAAATGTCTAATCAATTAAAAACCGGAATTAATGTAAAGCAGACTACTAGGGAACTAGAATAGGGTTCATTACTAAAAAAACATGACAGATTGTACATGTGTCACTCCATGTGGCTTTTTATGGTAACATCTTTAACATGAAGCAAAAAAAAAATAAAAAAATCCATGTGGCTTTTTATGATAACAACTTTAGCATGAAGCAAAAAAAAAAATGTGGCATGCCACATATGCATAGATGCCATGTAGGAGTTCCATGCTTTCTACTATACTTAAACAATCCTTCACTGTAATCTTATAAACCTGACAACAGGAATTTCTGAAATCGGGTAATAAAGCTTTAAGTTTATCAAATTTGACAAAGGGCTAATACATTGACCTTATATAATTTACCCTTAATTGACAAATGACTAATGATCGTTTATGGGCTACAAAATCCCATCTTTCATGGTGTTTTAGAAATTTGACTAATAATAAGTATTAAGCGAAACTTCATAATTTAATGAGAAGGTAGAAACAAGAGATGCTAATAAGCAAATTAAAGGGACCTTTTTTGTAACGACACGCCCCAAACCGGCTTCGAGGGACTTCTCGAGCTGGTGCAGCTCTTCGATACCTAAATTATGAAGCTCTTCCCCCCTCAACCGCCTGTTTTGTTTATATAAGGATCATGTCAGATTCAAATACTTGAAGTAATCACTATCTGCTACGAACATATAGTTGACCATGAGAATGGACCTTAATTGAAGAGTTCTCTCAGAAACTTCTTTGCTTAATATGGCATAGTTGGCATCTTCAACTAGCTGCATAACAAAATTTTCATTACTTTAACAGAAAAAATCATATTTGAGAAAAAAAAAAAAAAAGATAGTTTTCGATTGCAAAATTGAGTCCATTTATTTGGTCATTTACAATTTACATTCCATAGGTTTTAAAGAGTAACCATAGCCATTAGAAGCTTGCCCCACTAAAAAGTATTGAATTTAAAAAATAAGCTGACCTGCAATTCAAGTGATGGTTGGTCAAGCTTCTCAAGATTTTTTGAATGTAGGCTACGCTGTTCAAGTATTTCTTTCATACTGAAAAAAAAATCCAAGATAGTTAAATAAATAAAAGACAAATTAGTGGAGAACAAAGGACATTCCCTATGATATGCAATATAAGTATAGCTTACTCTAGTTTTTCAAATCAAATAATTTAGATCAACGTAATATATTTTAGCAAAGATGGAGTGACATGAACCAAATACTTGGGGTTATCCTAATATTACACTCCGTGTTTGATAAAAATATGAATACTGAACTTACTACTACAATACTCCTAATTCCCTAAGCCCTATATATATTTGTCAACTTTGACTCTTTGAAGTCAAAAGTCAAAGGTAGACGCTTTTGAAGAGGTAGTACTAATTGAGTTTGATCTTTGTGTACTTAAGGTAGATTTGTGGAATTAGAAAAGGGCTGCTTCCAAATCTCCCTGAAAACAAGCGGATTTGTGTTTAGCATACAAAATGTGCTCCAGTGATGTGTTTAAAGATGTCTTGTGTTTCATTTAAATTATCAGTGTTTTGTTAAGTCTAGACCCTCAAGAAGAACTAAGGGTGTAAAATGTTGCACGCCATGACAATTAGCTAGTACTCCATTTGAATGAAAAAGTGAAGCAACAAACAGTCAAAATTATAAATTTGAAACTTCATTTTCCTATGAAAGTTCAGTGATCATTGTAAATATCTAGCACTATGTTAGATGATCATTAAAAACGTGACAAACTGTTCAATCCTAATATCATTAAGAAATAAGTGAACGATATCCAGATTTCGACCTGATACTAACACAGCTTTTTGAGACAAATACTACTTATCAGAAGCAAGAATCAACTCGTGGCAATTACAACTATTAATAATGTATGTAACACTGCCCAAATTTTCCCTCCAAAAGATCCATAGCATGAAAATCACCAATTACCACTTAAAAACTTTTTGAAAAATAATGAGCTACCCAAAATAGTACAGGCCTTATTTGCCTAATACAGGTGTACGCATGATCTCGATCAAGTGGAAAAATGCAGTAAAAGGATCTCATGATAACTAAGGCCTAAGCACCTTGCACATTGTGTCGTTTGTCTATCAAAAATGTGATTTTCTTAGTTGAAAAAAAAGGATTTTGATGGAAATTTTACTCCATCCATCTCAGAAGAACTTCAAAAGTTCAGTCAATGCAAAAAAGTTGTAGTCCAAGCAAACGATTTGTCAAGCATGTTACATCTGTCTTTAGAAGAAACATAAATACAATAACCCACAAAACTTGATTCAAATTTTGAATTTGATTAGTACTTAATTAATGTTTGAATATCAAAAGTGACCTTTAAACAAGGGGTACATGCTAGAAAAACATCATATAGCTACAGTCTGTAACCATAGCAAGATCATATTTTCATTGTACAAACCAAACAAGCATTTAGTACAAACAAAACCACAAGAACTAAAAAACGTTACACCTTAAAGATTCATAAGAAATAAAACAGTGGTTTTTTGTCTACTCTTTCCTATATACATTTTCAGGATTGGTTTCTCATCTAAAACAAAACTCAATCAGAAAAAATTAAAAATTAAACCCTAAAGCTTTATTACTTAAAAGGAAACAAATCTTGAAATATATACCTTGAGCTAGAATAATGAAAAGTTTGCCAGTTGATGAGAAGATAATAAGAGCAACATCAGCATCACAAAGCACAGACAGCTCTTCAGCTTTCTTAAACAACCCTCTTCTTCTCTTTGAGAAGGTAACCTGTCTAGCAGTAGCATTATCAATCTTTTTAATCTGTATTTTATCCCTAGCCATCATAGTAAGTCCTCTGTTACACACACAAACACCTTCACTATGTGTTTGTGAAAAAAAAAGAACCAAAATCACACTCACTGATTACTATGATCAAATTTCAAGAAAAAAAGGAATAAACCAAGATATAAATAGAGGGTCCTCTTATAAAGGGAAATATTTTATCTTTGTTGGTATAAGAAACAAAAAGATTGCATTATTTTTTTGCCAAATTTGGTAGCAAAAAAAATACTTAAATTAGTAACCCTAAATAGAATTAAAAGCAGACAACAACACCCATTTACCCAATTCACTCTTTTAACCAGATCAAGAAGTTAACAAGAACATCATGATGTGTATGATTATTTGATGATTAAAATTTTATGAAGGTGATGAAACTTTTTTATTAAAAAAATGAACTTTCAGAAAGTAAATAAAAAGCCCATTAACAATGCAGTGATATTTTACAGTTGGAATAGTTCTATAAATTTATGGGGTTTGAGTTGATGTCAGTGGTGATAGGTGAATTTGGGGCAAATTGAAATGGTTGTATTTTGGGTAAAACTGCCGTGTAATAACTAAATTGGCAGAAAGAGTGGATTCTGTGTCTGTTTTAATATTTACTTTTTGAATTATATTTAATTATTCACTTGCGTTTTAAATGAAAAGATTCTTTTTATGGTGAAACAATTGTATTGCTTGGTGTGATACATCTCCCCTTTTACTATCTCAAGTAAGTTTTATAAATAAGATTGAAAGGAATTTGGTGCAAATGCTTGACTCGTGTCTCTTGGGATGACTATGAGTGATGTGTGAAATGTTTTTTTGTTTTTTATCCTAAAAATGTATCAATATATTTGCTGTGTTTTTAATAAAATAAAAAAATTATAAGCATCTATCACTAGTGATATTTCACAGTTTGCATATCAATTAATTTTGTAATTAAATCATGTTATTAGAGTATCTAACCTAATTCTGTTTCTGAATTTCTTCTTCTTCATTGTCATCATCTTCTTCGATGACTATCACATTCCCAAACTCTTCCCTTACCATCTCCAACTTTTGCCTTTTCTCTATCACCTTTGTGTTCCAATTCCTAATAGCTGGCCATTTTCGTGCCACAACCAATTCGTCAAACTTCGTGTAATGCAAGTAAATGAGTTGTTTTCAAGCAAACAAAACATTCATTAAAAACAATAGTTATTAAAAGCAACGCTAGATTAATGTAACAGTTTTTCTAAAAACTTTTTTTTGTAGAATATTATCATCAGTCATATTTTTCAAGTTTATGTTAGTATCCCAAGCGATATTATACATGTCATCTATTTAATAAAAACAACTTGGAATATCACTGGTGATAGCATACATCATATATATCATTAGCTTGAAATATCACATGATACCCTACATCATATTTGTTATAAAGCATATTTTTAAAGAAAACCCTAACTTATCGTGAACGTTGTATGTGGTCCATAGTACCAATTCTCCAACGTTGTATCATCCCATCCATTCTTGCTTGCTTTCATGCATTCCCAAATGAATGTGCACCAGTCTATTCTAGGTATATCTTCGGGTGACATCAAATTTTCAAGCACATGATACTCCAACATTGAACTATTATAGCAAGTTCCCAAGCAGTTTGCAAAAAACATTAAGTAATTCATTTGGAACGTGAAATCTGTTTCGTCAGTATTCTGAATCACCTTAGATAAAGTTGTTGTTATCCTTTTCTTCTTTTTCGGAAACTGTGCCATATAGTCTATGATAAATGTGTCGTCCCACGTCCTTTGTGGTCCATAGTAGAGTGGTTTTGGACCCATTGGTATCCCGAATACTTCCCTAATCTTTTTTGGAGTGATTTTTATTACACCTCCATTTGGCAATCTTAGTTCCATTGTTGTCACATCCAAATGTGTTAAGATAAAGTAGGGTAGTTTTCCAGGGATTTTTGTTAATGGAAAATCAAGCAATGTTCCAAATCCCATCTCTCTCACCATTTTTTGTTGTTGTTTGGGCTCAATAAGTGTGTTGCATCGTAAAATGGTTGCACAGTCGTCTTAGCCCTTAACGACTTGTATGTCGTTGCAAAACCTTCATCATCATCACTTTCCTATTCCATTTTTTTCTTTCCCTTATGTATTTCTATCTTTTTCTTCTTCGCTGCACGTTTTTTTCTCTTCCACATCTTCTTCTTTCTCTTTCGTTTTTTTCTTGCGTGTTCCTTTTTCCACCTTCTTCTTTGCAGCGTTAGCTTTTTCTTCTTTTTCACCTCCATTTCTTTTTTCAAACGGTTTTTGTGTAGTTTTTTCTGTTTGTTGCTTTTTCGAAACTGATCTTGTGACTGCAACCGGTGATTCTGATGCTGGTTGTTTTCTTTTTTTTTCCTTCTTTTTTCTTTCCAGCCTCCTCTGCATTTTTTTTTTTTGCAACAACGTTCTTCTTTTGCTGCACTTCTATGGGCTTCTTTTTTTCTGAAGCCTTTTTGTTTGCTGCTTTTGCTCCGCTCGCTGCTGATGATCAAGCTTACAAAGATGTTACAAGACATATGCTTACACCCCAGATGCTTAGAGTTCAAAGACACTTCTTATCTGATGATCAAGCTTACAAATTGATAAGAAAGTATGAAGAGATTCTCTACCCTAAGAAGCAGAAGTAATATGTTTGGAAGCATCCTCCTGGTGATTGTTTATGTTAAAAGGAAACTTGATGATTTGAGGAGCAAATATCAAGTTTAGGGGAGGATTGTTGGGTTTTAAAGATACTACTGCTTTTGGGAGAATCACCTGCTCATGGAATTCCTGAAGAAATGTTTTAAGTGTTAACTACTGCTGGTATAATTGAAACTCCTACTGGTGTATTCTATCTACTTCGAGGGTTCTTTGGAAAGAATCAAAGGAATACGCTAAGTAGTAACTGCTGCTAGACTTGGAGAAACTACTGCTAGTGTAAAGTTTCTCTTCTTTGAAGACTAAAATCTTGCAAGAGTATATGTACCTACTTCGCTAGAATATTTCAAGCTACTGCTGGAGTCTTAGAGTCTGTTTTGTATTTATGGAATGACGTGTTCCTATTATATAGTATTAGATAAGTATAGAAAAGATATGATTGTGATATACATTGTATAGGAAGTCATTATAACTGATTAGGACTCCTTAGTTTATAAAAGGGGATCATAGGTCATTTGTTTAGATATCTGTTTAAGGCAGCTTCAAGGTTGTAAACCGTAGTGATATTAAGAATACTTATTCTAATAATATTGAAGCATTTGATTGTTATTCATTGTGTTCTTCTTATTCATAAAGCATTATTTTTCGCGTGATACTTTGTGATTTAGACAGTTTCTTAACAGAAGCTAAACAAGATCTATATTTATAAGGTAAATTGGGATCAACAAGTGTTATCGGAGCTTGTGTGATCAAGAATCTGTTATACCTAGAAGAATACTATTAAAAACTATGAAAGATAGACTCTACACACGCTTTGACACATAACAGGTTACTCATGCTCAAGCCTGATGAGTATGAGATGTGGAAGATGATAATAGAACAACACATTCAAATGATTGATATTGGTCTTTGGGAGATCATTGAAGCCGCAACACTTGTTTTGAAAACTAGAGCATAAGGAAAGATCATTCCACTCACACTCTGTAAGATATAGCCAAAAGAAGACTAGAGATGAAGGCCATAACTATTCTCATGATGGCCATTCCAGATGAATATCAGTTGTCTTTCAACTCCATTAAAGATGCTAAGCTTATGATGGATGCTTTAGAGAAGAAGTTTGGAGGGAATGAAGCCACAAAGAAGAGCAAGAAGAATCTTCTGAAGCAGCAGTATGCAAACTTTTCTGCCTCAAGTACGAAATCTCTTGATGAGATCTGCAATAGGCTGCAAAAGCTTGTTAGCCAATTAGAGCTTGTGGGACTAGTGACGGAACAAGAAGACTTAAACCAAAAGTTGCTGGCAAGTCTTCCATCTGAATGGGACACACATGCTATTGTGTGGAGGAAAAAGCCAGAATTAGAGAAGTCAAGCTTGGATGATCTTCGCAACAATCTGAAGGTCTGTGAGGCTGAAATGAAACAAAAGTCAAGTTCAAGCGCAGGTTCTACTAACTTGGCATTTGTTTCATCCAATAGCATTAGCAGCATAATGGTCGAAGTTCCTACTTCTAAGGAAGAAAGTGTTGGTAGTACAATGGGAAGTGCTGCTGGAAGTGAAAACTTGAATGATGTTGCAGTGTGCTCTTTCTTTGCCAGTTAAAGTTCTGTTACTCAACTGGAAAATGAGGACATTCAACAGACCCATCCTGATGATGTGGAAGAGATGGATCTTAGGTGGCAAATGGCTTGCTTACTATGAGGGCAAAAAGGTTTCTTCAAAGGACTGAAAGGAGCTTTCAAATGAGTGGTACTGATAGGTGGGCTCTGACAAGTCCAAAGTTGAGTGCTATAACTGCAAAAAGAAATGTCATTTTGCAAGGGAGTGCGGATTCCCAAGGTCTCAGGAGAACAGGACAAGGGAGGTGGAGAGAAGGACTATTCTAGTTTAGGAGACTTCAACAACTGCCTTAGTGTCTTGTGATAGGCTTGGTGGCTATGATTGGAGTGATCAAGCAGCAGAAGGCCCTACTGAATATGCTCTCATGGCATACTCATCAACCTCCAGCTCTTCGGGATCATATTATGAGGTATCTTTTAATTCATGTTGTTCATATTCATGTTTTTATAAAGATGATTATAATAAAGTAACAAAAGAACTTGAAGATGCTAAATTATTACTTTTAGGCTATAAGGAAGGTTTCAAAGGTGTTGAAGCTAGACTAGAATTCTTCAAATCTAATGAACTTGTTTTATGTGAAAAGATTAGAACATTAAAGGTTGAAGTATATATTAGAGACCAAACCATAGACGAGCTTAAAACTAAATTAGATCAGGTTCAAACAGAAAAAGAAAAAGTTCAAGAAGAAAAGGATGGTATTGAATTACATGTTGAAACATGGGAAAATAACTCTAAAGGGGTTAACAATATGATAGACACTCAGATTTATAATAGGATGAAAGGTATAGGATATAAAAAGGGAATAGGTTATAATGAAGCTACTCCTCATGCATCTGGTAATTTTTGTCCCCCTATGCCTGATTAGTCTTTTACAGGGGAAGAAAAGCATAGTGATACCTGTAAGGAAAAGGTATCTAAGACCCCTAGAGATAAGAGTGTTGATGGAGGAGAATCTAAGCAGACTAGAAGAGATTCTGAGGCACCAGTAATTGAGGATTTGGTGTATGATGATGAGGATGAAGCTAGTGTCAAATCTAGAGTCCTAAATAAAATTGTCTCTACAACTGCTGCTAGAGAAAATGTAGAGACAGTAGAGTCATGTAATAAAAGCACTTCTAGTCGTAGAGGGAATCAAAGATGTTGGAATAAATTGATTCTGATAGACTAGAAACTGAATTTGTTATGAATAATAAACCTTGCTTTACTTGTGGAAGTTTTGATCACTTGCATTATACCTGTAAAGATAATTTAAAAAAAAAGTTACACAACCAGTGTGGAACTATGCTCAAAGGGTGAATCATTCTAATTTTGCTAATACAACTCACCCCAATGCTCAAAATTCTTTTGTTCCAAAAGCAGTTTTAATGAGATCAAGATTGAAAAGTGTAAATACTGCTAGATCTGTTACTACTGCTACCACAAGACCAATAGTTAATGCTGCCCATTCAAAGACATGTTTTTCAAAAAAGGCACATTCAACTATATACAGACCCATTCAAAGGAGAACAAAATTACTAAACAACAAGGATAAACAAAAAGTAAATACTGCTTTCAGAAAACCTGTAACTACTGCTTGGCGAAAAGTAAATACTGCTAAGCCAAAAATTATAATGTTGTTAAGGGTAAAGAGGTCAATGTTGTAAAGGCCTCAGCTTGTTGGGTTTGGAGACCAAAGACCTCTGATTTAAACTAAGTATCCAAAGACCACACAATGCATCATATGTACTTAAAAAAATTGATTACATGGATGCACAAGGCAGACTCAAGTCAATCATGGCTTGGGTCCCCAAGAGAAACTAATTCTCTTATTTTATGTGCAGGGCAATCCACAGGTGGATTTATTGGACAGAGGTGTTATTGACAGTGGATGCTCTAGGCACATGACAAGAAACATGTCCTTTCTTTCTGAGTTTGTGCCTATTGATGAAGGATATGTTGCCTTTGGTAGCAACCCAAGGGGTGGTAAGATCACTAGGAAGGGAAAGATTAAAACCAGTTCTCTGGACTTTGAAGATGTGTACTCTGTCAAAGAACTCAAGTTCAATCTCTTTAGTGTGTCACAAATATGTGACAAAAAGAATTGTGTCCTTTTTACTGACACTGAATGTACAATCTTGTCCCCAAACTGGTTGATGAAAGTCAAATCCTACTTATAGTACCAAGGACAGAAAATATATACAGTGTTGATCTAAAACACATGGTTCCTAAGGGTGGTTTGACTTGTCTATTTGCTAAGGTCACATCTTGGCATAGAAGGCTTGGCCATTTGAACTTTAAAACTATGAACAAACTTGTGAAGGGAAATATTGTCAGGGGACTACCTTTCAAGCTTTTTGACATAAATGAAAACTGTATTGCTTGTCAGAAGCGAAAGCAGCACAAAGCCTCTTGTAAGACCAAGACTGTGAGCTCAATCAGCCAACCTTTACAAATTCTTCATATGGGCTTATTTGGACCTACCTTTGTTAAGAGTTTAATGAAGAAAATGTAATGCCTAGTTGTCACATGTGACTATAGTAGATTCACTTGGGTTTTCTTTTTAGCAACTAAGGATGAAACTAGTGGAATCCTTAAGGCTTTTATAACCAGAATAGAAAACCTAATAGATCTAAAAGTTAAAGTGATAAGATGTGACAATGGGACTGAGATTAAGAATAAAGATATGAACCAATTCTGTGAAGTGAAGGGTATTCAAAGACAGTTTAGTGTAGCTAGAACTCCTCAACAAAATGGTGTTGCAGAGAGGAGGAATAGGACACTTATTGAGTCTGCTAGGACCATGCTTGCATACTCCAAATTACCAACAACATTTTGGGCTGAAGCAGTTAATACTGCTTGTTATGTACAGAATAGAGTTTTTGGTAGTGAAGCCTCATAGCAAGACCCCCTATGAGTTATGTCATGGTAGAACCCCTACCTTAGACTTTTTGAAACTATTTGGGTGTCCTGTAACTATCCTTCATACCATAGATCACCTGGGCAAGTTTGATGGGAAGGCTGATGAGGGATTCTTTGTTGGGTACTCTCTAAATAGTAAAGCATTTAGGGTATTTAACAGTAGAACCAGACATGTTGAGGAGAACCTACATAGCAGGTTTGATGAAAATAAACCCAATGTTGTAGGAAAAGGTCCTGATTGGTTGTTTAATATTGATGTGCTAACCAAGTCCATGAATTTATGAGCTAGTTACTGCAGGGAACCAGTCTAATAAATGTGCCGGTACCAAAGAAAATGCTTCTGTAGTTCAAACTAGAGTGGAGAAAGAATCTACTGCAGACTACATACTGCTGCCAATTTTGACTGGTGATACTAACCTCTCCTCAATCATGAAGAGTTCACAGAATGACAAGGAGCAACCTTCCAGTGAAGATGTGATATCTGCAGAACCAGGGAAAAAGTTCTTGTTAATGAAGAGGTTCTTGGTGGTGATGTTGGAGGTGATGAACCTCAATTGGATGATCCTGTGTCAGATAACAACACTGGCAAGCCTAGCAGTAGTTATCCTAAACCTACTGCTATGCCTGGTGTTCCTACTGCTGAAGCTTATTCTGATGAAATTAACACTACCAGTATTTATCCCAAACCTACTGCTATGCCTGGTGTTAATACTATTGGAGAATGGATGGATGAATTTAACACTAGCAGTAGCTACCCTGTACCTACAGCTAGGCCATATGTTAATACTGCTGGAGACAATTCCATTGTCTATGATGATGATCACAACATCCCTCCTCTGGTAGATATGTATGCTGACACAGATGATGATGTGCTAGATGATTTTGGTAAAGAGGCTGATATGACCAACCTAGAAGATGTTATTCAAGTCAGTCCAATTTTTACTACCAGAATTCACAAAGATCATCCCAAAGAAAGTACTATTGGAGAATTGCAATCTGTTGTTCAAACCAGAACAAATTCTAAGGGTTTGAAGGACTTAACTGATCAAGGGTTCTTTGATAGATCCCTTCATAAAAGAAAAAACCATAAAGATCTTCAAAACTTTTTATTTGCCTGTTTCCTATCTTATGTTGAGCCCAAGAAAGTACATCAAGCATTTTCATAAGAGAGTTGGGTTGAAGCCATGCAGGAAGAATTGTTGCAGTTTAAGTTGCAAGAAGTCTGGACACTGCTTGATCTGCCTAATGGGAAATCTGCTATTGGTACTAAGTGGGTGTTTAGAAATAAGAAATATGAAAGAGGGATAGTGGTTAGGAACAAGGCAAGACTGGTTGCTCAGGGATATAAACAAGCAGAAGGCCTTGACTATGATGAAGTATTTGCTCCAATTGCCGGGATTCAAGCCATCAAATTATTTTTGGCATATGCTTCTTTCAAGGACTTTTGTGTGTATTAGATGGATGTCAAAAGTGCCTTCTTGTATGGGAAAATAGAAGAGGAGGTATATGTATGTCAACCTCCTAGTTTTGAAGATCTTGATTTCCTAGACAAAGTTTACAAGGTAGAGAAGGCAATGTATGGTCTACACCAAGCTCCAAGGGCCTGGTATGCAACCTTGTCCACTTACTTAATGGAAAATGGGTTTCACAGGGGCACCATTGATAATAATTTTTTTATACTAAGATCAAAAGGTGATATTTTGCTGGTTCAAATCTATGTTGATGACATCATATTTGGGTCTACTAATAAGGTGTTGTGTGTGGAGTTTGAGAAACTTATGCATGATAAGTTTCAGATGAGCTCAATGGGAGAGCTTACCTTTTTTTTGGGGCTGCAAGTGAAGCAGAAAGAGGAGGGTATTTTTATCAGCCAAGAGAAGTATGTGGTTGAGATTCAGAATAAGTTTGGGTTTAAAGATGTCAAAAGTGCAAGCACTATAGAAACACTCAAGCCATTGCTCCCAAATGATAGAAGTGAAGTTGTGGATGTACATCTCTACAGATCCATGATTGGGTCTCTTATGTATCTCACTTCATCAAGGCCAGATATTATGTTTGCAGTCTATGTGTGTGCAAGATTTCAAGTTACACCTAGAGCTTCACATCTCAATGCAGTGAAGAGGATCTTCAGATACTTGAAGGGGCAACCTAAACTAGGCCTTTGGTATCCTAAAGATTCACCTTTTGACTTGATAGCATACACAGACAGTGATTATGCAGGAGCTAGCTTGGATAGAAAGTCTACAACAAGTGGATGTCAGTTTGTGGGCTATAGACTTATCTAATGGCAGTGCAAGAAGCAAAATGTGGTAGCCAATTCCACAACTGAATCAAAGTATGTGGCTGCTGCTAGTTGTTGTGGTCAAGTGCTTAAGATTCAGAATCAATTGCTGGACTATGTGTATAACTTTTTGCACACTAAAATATTCATTGATAATAATAGTACAATTTGCATTATTAAAAACCCTATTTTACATTCCAAAACAAAGCATATTGAGATTAGACATCACTTTATTAGATATTGTAATGATAAGAAATTAATTCAAATCGTTAAAATCCATACTGATAAGAATGTTGCAAATCTAATTACCAAAGCTTTTGATGTGGGTAGGTTTCAATATTTGGTTGTCAGTATTGGAATGTTAAATCTCTAAATGTTTGATCTTCAAATTTTTTGTAAAGTTTTGTATGGATTTGTACTGTTATTTAAGTCAAAAAGTAAAAATGCTGCCAAGTGTTTCAAAATCCTGCTTGTTTTACTTAGTACTGCTGGAATCTTCTGTTAAGTTGATTTTCAGTTGCTAAGTATGAATCAATGTTGTGATTCTTGTGGAATGGTTTTGCTTGTGTTTTTGTGGTCTTGGATTAACATTTTGCAGGATTAAGCAAAAGGAGATTGATTGGTTTGATGCAAATTTGGAGTGGATACTGCTACAAACAAATTTAGTGCTGTTTGGCCAAAGTTACTACTGCTTGGAAAATGCTGCTAGGTTTGAAAGTACAGGGACGAAATCGTAACATTTGGTGTATACATCCCTAATTGGTTCATTCAATCAGATTTCTGTGCTCGAAACTGTCTCGATCAGAAACCCTAACACTCCTATTAACATCACAACTACAAATTCTTAATTCCCAAACCCTAATTCATGATGTCGACAAGATCCTTTGCCGAAAATCACAACTTGGTCGCTATGCTAGATAAACCCATTCCAGAATCAGAAGGGTTTAATGAAATTATTGATTTCCTTAATGCTTGCCCTATAAGGTATGCATTAACAGTATCCCCTACGATATATCTTTCCATCGTTAAACAGTTCTGGGCTACTGCTAAGTCCGGAACTATTAATGAGGAAGCACACATTCAAGCTTTTGTGGATAATCAATAGATAGTGATCACTGAGTTTTCTGTTAGAAATTCTTTGGAATTAGCAAATGACAATGGGATTTTCTGTCTCCTTACTCCTCATTTTTGAAGGTTTGGAAAAGATGGGGTATGAAAAGCCAAACAATGCTTTAAATATTTTCAAAAGGCTTTTCTCCCTTCAATGGAAATTTTTGATTCATACCATGCTGCACTGCGTTAGTCCTAAAACAACAGGTTGGAAGGAGTTTAGTACTAGTACAACTTCTGCTATTGTGTCCTTGACTCAGGGTCAGTCTTTTAATTTTTCTAAAATGATTTTAGATGGTATGATTAAAAATTGTGATGATACAAGCAACTACTTTTTGTATCCAAGGTTTGTGCAAATTTTTGTTGAAAAACAATTTTCCAGGAAAAAGGTTCATAAAGGAACCTTGGATACACCTCTGCTTTCAAAGAAAGTTTTTAGTTTCATGAAAAAGAATGGACTTGGATTTTATGGAAAGGTTACACCCCTTTTTGATAACATGGTGAACCTGCAACAAACTCAGGATGAAGGTGCAACAATCCCAGCTGTTACCCAACCCACATCCACCATTTTACAACCTTCCTCTAAACCACAAAGAAAGACCTATAAACGTAGGAAATCAAAAAAGGGTTCTCAGCTACCTCAGGTTGGCACCGGTATGGCTGCAGATGAGGCTGTTACAAGAGGGGAGAGTGACATGTTGGTAAGGGCTGCCACTACTGCTTCTAGCTTAGCAGCAGAGCAGGATAGTGGTACCATAAGTAAGACCCAAACCAAGGCAACCTCTGAAGTAGTAGGATCTCAGGAACCTACTGCAGATGAGGGAAACCCCAGCCAACATGAAAATATGGGGGGCTCAGATGCTCATACTGGGTCTGAGGCTGGGTTTACATCTAAGGATTCACCTCTCAGGGAAGGTTACACATCCCGAAGTGATGAGGATAGACCAGAAAATGAAGATTTGACGGATAATTATGTACACCATGACAATTCCTGTGATCCACCTCTCGGGCTAGGTAACACAAGCCGAAGTGGTGAGGATAGTAATGGACTTATAAAAGAATTGATGGAAAAATGTACCAAATTGTCACAAGCAGTTCTTGACCTCCAAACACTTACATCAACTCAGGGTGCTAAAATCAAGAGTTTGAAGAAGTGGTTAAGGTATTTAGAAGGCATACAAAGGTCAAGAACTCATGCATTCAGGAGATTAAAGAGGGCTGGTACTGCACATAGGGTTAGTTCCTCTGGTGAGTTAAGTTTGGGGGAGGATGCTCCCAAACAGGGGAGGAATGAAGATGTGACACATTCAGGGGAGGATCAAGATAATTAGGGTGCAGGATTGGATGATGTGAATGTTGATATGGATGTTGAAAAGAAGCAGGATCAAGCAGTAGAAACTAACAAAGTGACAGAGGAAAGTACTGCTGCAGGGGAGGAAACTACTGATGGGCTAAAGGAACCTGCTGCTAGTACATTTGAATCTACTGTTGGTTCAAATGAATCTACTGTTGGATCTGCTACTGCTGTGACAGAAGAAATCTATGATGATACAACAATGGCTAAGGAAATGATGGATTTGAAGAAATCAAAGCCAGTGATCAAGGAGTCTTCTGCTACACCAGTTACAACTACTCAACCTACACCACAGGCAACAAAGACACCAGTTAAAGGTGTGGTCTTTAAGGAACCAGTCTTCACACCCAAAGCAACTTCTTCGAAACATCAGTATGAGGGCAAATGAAAGGGAGTCCATGTAGATCCTGATCCATTGTCTGAAATACCTATAGAGTTGTGGCCAAAAGAGAAGATTGTTGCTCATGATGAAAAAGTTGCTGCTACATTGCAAGCTGAGTTTGACCCTGAGAATCAACAAGTGTTGGGAAAATAGAGGATTGCAGCAGACAATAAAGCAAAAACTGTGGAGTTGTTAAAAAAATGGGATGAAGAAAGGGTGAAAGGTGATGCAGATGTTGAGTTGAACAGAATTCTTAAAGAAGAGGATGAGGTGCAGTACATAATAGAGGAAAGAACTCAGTGGCTAAAGAAGTTCATGGACAAGAAAAGAAAATAGTGTGCTGCTGAAAGGTTAAAGAAAAAGATGCTCAGACCACCAACTGTAAAACAAAGAAGAAACTTTCAATGCCACTATTTGAAGAATATGAAAGGCCACAAGTTGAATCAGTTGAAGCATTTTACTGATGATGAAATTCAGAAGATGTATGAGAAAGTGAAAAGTGAAATAGACAACTTTGTGCCTATGGAGACTGAAGAATCTGTGCAGGAAAAAGTGGTGGAGGAAGTAAAGCAGGTGGAAAAGGAGCATGTAGTGGAGGAAATAGTAAAGAAGGAAGATGAAGAGGTCAAACAGGAGAGTTCCAGTATTGGTGTTAAGAGAACTGGGACTAGACGTAAAAGCAAAGGAAGAAAGAAGAGAAAAGCTGACAATTCAAAAGCATATGAGCAGTCTGACACAGAACAAGAAGTACCAGATACTACTGGAACAATTGAAGAGCAGGATGATGAGCAAGTTGATCCAGAGGACAGAGAAAGATTGCTGGAATTTACAGTTCTGACTAAGTATTCTGGACCCGAAATGGTTGATGCAACTCCTTTGGGAGTTAAACATCATGTTATTGATTTTATTTCAGGGTTTAGAGATGGGAGTAAAGCTTACTGGGATGTAAAAAGGGACAATGATTAGACTCACAGATTTATCAGATTTAGTCAGATGGTTCAATATCTAGATAGGGAGGATCTTGTAGCTATCTGGAGGATATTCAAAGAAAAACACATTCCTTATCCTAAGATAGTCTATGATGTGGTTATTTGGAATTATCTGAAGATTATGTTTGAGCCAGATCATGAGGATATAAAGTGGACAAAGTTGAGAAACAACACGGTTCAACAATGGAGGTTATACCAAAGTTATGGTGCGCATGCTTTGTTTGCTCATGGTTTGGTGATTTACATGCTGGTAGAAAAAGATTATCCTCAACTTAAAAACAACAAAGATGTTGTAAGACAAATTCTTACACCCCAGATGCTTAAAGTTCAAAGACACTTCTTATATGATGATCAAGCTTACAAATTGATAAGAAAGTATGTAAAGATTCTCTACCCTAAGAAGCAGAAGTAATATGTTTGGAAGCATCCTCCTGGTGATTGTTTATGCTAAAAGGAAACTTGATGATTTGAGGAGCAAATATCAAGTTTAGGGGAGGATTGTTGGGTTTTAAGGATACAACTGCTTTTGGGAGAATCAAATGCTCATGGAATTCCTGAAGAAATGTTCTAAGTATTAACTACTACTGGTATAGTTGAAACTGCTGCTGGTGTATTCTATCTACTGCAAGGTGTTGCTGGAAACAATCAAAGGAATATGCTAAGTAGTAACTGCTGCTAGACTTGGAGAAACTACTGCTAGTGTAAAGTTTCTACTGATGAAGACTAAAGTACTGCCAGAGTATATGTACCTATTGCTAGTATGTTTCAAGCTACTACTGGAGTCTTAGAGTCTGTTTTGTATTTATGGAATGACGTGTTCCTATTATATAGTATTAGATAAGTATAGAAAAGATACGATTGTGATATACATTGTATAGGAAGTCATTGAACTAATTGGGACTCCTTAGTCTATAAAAGGGGATCATAGGTCATTTCTTTAGATATATGTTTAAGGCGGCTTCAAGGTTGTAAACCCTAGTGATATTAAGATCACTCGTATTATTATTCTAATAATATTGAAGCGTTTGATTGTTATTCATTGTGTTCTTCTTATTCATAAAGCATTATATTCCGCATGATACTTTGTGATTCAAACAGTTTTATTAGAAGCTAAACAAGATCTATATTTACAAGGTAAACTGGGATCAACATAAAACTCTGAATGTGTATGCGTCATACAATTTTATAACATTCTACTACAAGTATGTCATATCAAATTTGTATCACAGGTGATATAACACAGAAGATAAATGTCAAAACAAGCATGCCGCATACATAAAGGGTTTATCACAATTGATATTTCTAAAGGAGACATGCTTATATGTTACAATCTACCTTGTTAATACAAATAAAACATAAAAACGTTTATTTATATTTTACGATCTTCTAATGTTTTGTCGATAACAAACGTAAAATCATTTTAACGAAATAAATAAAATACGTAAAAGGTTTGAGCAAATAGTTTACTAACACACTTTTACTAAACATATTAAACCATCAAAACATGTTTAGTAAATAAGTTATATAAAACCAAAGACATTTTTATAAAACACTAACAAGTAATATTGTTTACATCTTATAGAAATGTGTATGTATAACAACTAGTGTTTACATTTTATAGAAATGTATATGTACTTTATATATATTGTAATGGGTAACTAATGGGTAAAACCCAAAGTCCATAACTCATGATCCATTGACTAGGTACAATGAATGTTGTTGGGTAAAAACCAAAGTCCATAACCCATACCCATGGAGCATGATCCATAACCCATGACCCATTGCATGACATCATGCATGAAGTCATGTTGGATATTATCCATGATCTATGACCCAAAGTCCATGACACATGACCCAAGATCCATAACCCAATGACTAGGTACATTGCATCTTGTTGGGTATCCATAATCTAATACCCATAACCCATGGTCCATAACCCATAACCCATAACCCGGTTTGCAACCCGAAATCCGGACTAAACTGACCCATGGCGAATCCTGTGTTTTGCACTAGCCGGATCCCTCCGTGGGATCCGTAGGAACCGTGGGACAAGAGAAATTTTTGTCTATAAATAGTGAGCCATTTCTCTCTTGCTCACTACCACTCTTAGATATACTATCTCCCAGTATTCTAACATCACTAACCACAGATCCAAAGGATCATTCTATGTAGTTTTATGTTTGTGTGATTCTCTAGGTTCCTCTTAAAGGCGAGATCACCACCTCTTGAAGACGTGCAAGATCAAGGTCATGAGTTGCTAAGCTTCGTCATCATCAAGACCACTTAAGTGCATCTTGTTGATAGTTCTTTCCTCCCTCCATAGAAGTGTTGTGTTGAAGGCATTAGTGAATGGTGTCGAAGGGTCGTGTTGAAGGCATTAGTGAATGGTGTCGAAGTTGTACATTCGATATGGTACTTCGATGTACAAGTTGTGTAGTTTGGGTTAGAGGATGTTGATATCCTCTCTAGTGTTGTAACAAGGAGTGTGTCTCCTTTGGGTAGTTGTGTAGTGGTGTAGTGTTGGGTAGTAGTTTCTCCTTGGAAATGGAACTCGGTATCTAGCCTTGTACCGGATAAAGAGTAGGCGACGTTGTGATAGGTTTGGTTCTACCTCGTAAACTTGATCCGCATAGCCATCATAATCATAGTCATCATAATCATCTTCACGATCATGACCACCACCAAAGAGGTTCATTGACTCATCAAACGTATTCACAACCTCCTCATCTCACTATCGGAGTCAACAATCTCTCCCACCTTAGAGAATGGGTTAACCCTCTTAATAGATGACGTAGACGGAAAATCCTTTTTACATGGATAATCAACCTTTTTAATAGGATTACCAACATCATCAACAAGAGTAGCTTTCCCATCAATAAGAAGCTTTTCAAGCTCCCCAATTTTCTCAACAATAGGGGTAGGGCCAACCTCGTTAGCTTCCATTGAATCACTCATAAACGGTTCTTGTGATACATTCCCGTCTTAAGAGCCCCAACCTCCTTAGCTTCCATTGAACAACCAAAATCCACTACATCAGTAGGAGTACCACATTCATCAGTATCGATCATATTAAGTGCATCCAACGGGTTAGATGTAGCAATCGTCGTCCCACTCGTACTAGCCACTTCAGTGGCTTTCTTCTTAGAATTATCCACCTGCTTGGGGTTAGGGGGAGGCGCTTTAGGTTGATACCGGAACTTAGGCCCCACACCAAGTTTAGTAAAACCTCCCTTACCAGGAACACTTGGACCACCATTCCTACCCTTATTCTTGTTATTGATAGTTTGGAAACCATCTATAACACTGCTTTAGGCCGAGTAGGTGGAACAGATTTAGACAACCAAGCAACATATGACCAAACCGTTTACGTATCACACCTTGGCGGTTTCCATTCATATTCAACCCGGATCTTTTCAATAGTAGAACCCGATCCATCCGAAGGGTATCTCAACAAAGGAGGCTTTCCCAAAGAGCCTTATCCGTACGAACTTCAATCAAGCACCTAGCAAAACTACTGCGGCCTCAGGAATCCAAGGACATTTGACTAGTGTAAGAATCTAGCATTTTCGGAGTACCAATCAATGTAGCAAGGAGACTGAGACCATCATCAGAGAACATAGCAAGAGGAACATCATGAAATTTAACCCACACCGGAATGTTAGTCAAATCCTCTTTAAGCAGATTGGTATTCAACGTCCAAGTTTTAAGAATAATTTGCATATTCCTAATCATCCACGGTCCGTTTTCAAGAACATCATCAACACCTTTACGAGTGGAAAACTTAAAGAAAAAGAAACCCTTAGCATTCATCATAACCTTTTGAATACCATACTTGGCCCACGACACGAACATAATAATCAACGAATCGGAAAAGCAATCGCTTACCAAGAAAATAACCATAAAGGGTATTCTCAAATTTAGAGTTTACCTCCTCCACTACTTTCATAGGAACGGAGAGATCCACCTCAGTAGACTTGTTACTACATTCCAACCTACGAAAATTAGGTTTGTGCTTCGTAGAATAATTGGACGTAGCACCCGCATATGAAACCGGCTTCGCAATTTGAACCTTGGGAGACGATTTAGAAGCATTCTCCGCATTCATTAATTTAACACCATGCATAGCCTCTTCAAAAGTCTTACATACCGCAAAAACAACCGGATCAAGACTTGGCTCAGCTTCATTCCCACTGTTACCAGGATATTCATCAGAACTTGTTCCAAAATTTTGTGATTGACAAGCAACATTGAAGCAAGAAACTTGTGGAACAACGGGCTCGTTAATAACATTACAATGCATACTAGTAACCCCAGAATTCGAAGTAAAGTCAGAAGACTTATCATTCACATCATGTCCAGTAAGTGGCTCCACTTTTGCATTAGTACAAACAAGCTCCGCATCCCCACCACTCTCACCAATCGGTTTAGAATAAGTGTTATGTAGAACTGTCTCCACATGATGTTCAGTTGAAGACGCATTCGAATGAGGACCAGGTTCATCGACATTATGTATCTTCTCTATATCTGTTTTTATCACTGGTGATATACCACCAAAGATCGAAGTAAATCGCTACTACTCTTCATCATCAAAAGTAATACGCCAGCGAAAATCAAAACAAAACCACTACCACTGTTTATTCTGACAAAAAAATTTGAAGAAAATCACTACCATAACTATTTGATCACAAGTGATATATTACCAAAATTTGAAGAAAATCACAACATTCATCACATTATTATACCAATCTCTCAATAAACATCTAAAATCAACAAAAACTGAAAAATCTTAATAAATATCTTTTTCTTTGACAGTATGACAGCAAAATCTCAAATAACTACATAATCATCAATTGCATGACAGTATGGCAACAAAAAATACAGAAAAATCTTCATAAATAGCTATAACATTCATAAATAAGTATAAAATCACTAGAGATACATAAATAACAACTAAATAATTAGTTGGAAGCATCGTACCTTGATTCTTGAGTCGAGAGGTTCATTTTGAACCCTTTTTTGTATACGCTTGTTCAGTTGAAGATTGTTCCATTTTTGTGTTTTTTATTTTATTTTATTTTAACGGTTAATTTTTGTTGATTTTGATTGTTAGGTTAGGGTTTGATTTTTTAGAGAGAGAAAGTGAGTGAACTTTTTATGATTGTGATTCTGAAATGAATCCCAGTGAACTTTTTGTGTGGTAGAGAAGTTTGACGAATTGACAGGAATGGTCCCTCCGTGTTTTTTATTCTTAAAATATGTTTTTTTATCCAACGGCCCAGATGCATCCATTGGTATGTTGTGGATGTCAGTATCTAAAATAAAGTGCCTCTACATAAGTATAGGCACAATTATACATGTACAAGGTATTGCTAAGGTTCTTTTAAGCTCGCGACCATATTTGAGCTTTGGGTATTGATGACGTACCCTCCGCTCTACTAACGAGCATTACCGTCACTATCGTACTTAGCTTACCATTTGTACAAAGGGTATGATGTACCCTCCTAAAGGAAGAAGCCTATGCCTTCGACCTGCACCCAAAGCACTCATAATGTCTAACCTCAGTCGAGGTTCGGACCTCCCCCATCAAGGCCTCCGTCACGGTTCGAGCTCGGCCTCCATCATCGATCGGGCCCCTCCATCAAGGCCTCCGTCATTGCACGGAGCCCCTCTGTCAAGGCCTCCGCCATCGCTCGGAGCCCTCCGAGATGTGTCGAAGCCACTTCTATTCGAAGGACCAAGTTAGGTCTCGACTTGGTCAAACCCACGATCTCCTCTTTCGGCTTCCCGCCAAGTTTGAGAACGTGGGTCACTAAGCCCTAGCGTTTATCCACAAACATGGGACGCCCCATGTTCTCCTACATTCTTGAGAGGTGCCCTAACCCTATTTCTTCCACTATAAATAGGTTGGACGGCAATGGATTATGGTAAGTTGATTGAACACTCATATCTTGACTTACACACACTTATACAACCATAACTCATACTTACTCTCACGCGGAGGTGGTTCGCGGTCCTACCCTGCGTAATCACTAACGTAGTGTCTTCGTATTTTTATTTTCGGGTTATCTTGCACTCGCATTACCACCATCACCCCTAACTCCGTCAATCACCATTGATGGCCCGGTATGCATCTTTTTGTACAATCAGTGGCGCCTTCCGTGGGACCCGCAACAATAAGTCCTGTTTTCCGAGTCAAATAACTGTTTTCCATAAATAACGGTCGTATTCAACCGTAATTCCCTACATCCTTGTTACCACATGGTAGCACCACTAAAATCTCCACTTTTATCTCTAATCACGAGATTTTCCACCAACCACAAACTTTACGTTTACCATTTCAACAGCCTCTGTTTGGGTTCGTTTTATGAAGAAGGTTCAAACTCAACAACCTTCGTAGGAGCCTCGCTGCAGACTCGTGTGACCTCTGTTTGGGTTCGTTTATGAAGAAGGTTCAAACTCAACAACCTTCGTAGGGCCCTCCATTTCGGACTCGAGCGGCCAATTGTTTGGGTTCGTTTTATGAAGAAGGTTCAAACTCAACAACCTTCGTAGAGCCCTCCATTCTGCAACTCGTGTAGCCCTCTGTTTGGGTTCGTTTTATAAAGAAGGTTCAAACTCAACAAGCTTCGTAGAGCCTCCATTGCAGACTCCAGTAGCGACCTCTGTTTGGGTTCGCTTTTATGAAGAATGTTCAAACTCAACAACCTTCGTAGGGCCCTCCATTTCGCATCACGAAAGCGACCCTTCGCTTTGGTTCGTTTTATGAAGAAGGTTCAAATTCAACAACATACGTAGAGCCCTCCATTGTAGACTCATGACCCTCTATTTGGGTTCGTTTTATGAAGAAGGTTCCAACTCAACAACCTTCGTAGGAGCCTCCATTGCGCACTCCGTGAGCGACCTATGTTTGGGTTCGTTTTATGAAGGTTCAAACTCAACAACCTTCGTAGGGCCCTCCATTGCGCACTGTGAGCGACCTCTGTTTGGGTTCGTTTTATGAAGAAGGCTCAAACTCAACAACCTTCGTAGGAGCCTCCATTGCGCACTCATGACCTCTGTTGGGTTCGTTTTATGAAGAAGGTTCAAACTCAACAACCTTCGTAGGAGCCTCATTGCGAGACTCTGTGGCCTCATGGTTGGGTTCGTTTTATGAAGGTTCAAACTCAAAACCTTCAGAGCTTCCATTCGCACTCGTAGCGACTATGTTTGGGTTCGTTTATGAAGGTTCAAACTCAACAACCTTCAGAGGGCCCTCCATTGCGAACTCAATGACCTCTGTTTGGGTTCGTTTTATGAAGAAGGTTTAAAGTCAATAGCCTTCATAAGAGCCTCCGTTGCAGACTTTGTAGGAGCCTATGTTTGGGTTCGTTTTATGAAGGTTCAAACTCAACAACCTTCGTAGGGTCCTCCATTGCAGACTCCGCAGCAGCCTCTGTTTGGGTTCGTTTTATGAAAAAGGTTCAAACTCAACAACCTTCGTAGGAGCCTTCATTGCAGACTCCGTAGCGTTCTATGTTTGGGTTCGCTTTATGAAGGTTCAAACTCAACAACCTTCGTAGGGCCCATCCATTGCACTGAAAGAGCACCTCTGTTTGGGTTCGCTTTATGAAGAAGGTTCAAACTCAACAACCTTCGTAGAGCCTCCATTGCGAGACTCCGTGAGCACCTGCTTGGGTTCGTTTTATGAAGAAGGTTCAAACTCAACAACCTCGTAGAGCCTCCGTTCAGCTTTCGTAGCAACCTCGGTTATGGTCTGCATTTTGGATAGAAGGTTCAATAACCTTCGCAGGAGCCTCGCTCGGGTTCATTTTGAGAAGAAGTCTCATTGCGTCTTCGTCATGGGGTTTTCTAAGAAGAAGGGCGAACCTTCCTTCGCACAATGTTTACCACAAGGTGAGCAGAGACCGTACTGTATTGACGGAGGATACACTTTGTCAACTGGTATGTTTTCTCGAAACTAATACGCTATATTGCCTTTGTTTCACTACATATCATATTATCTACATATGAAACTTTTGATGTTTATTAAGAGCACTATAAACCATCTTTTATTGAGCCTTTGCTTATGACACAATGATCATTAGAGATCCTACAACATTGACGAGGATACCCTACGTTTCTAGAACCTCTGTTAGAGCATCACATATGTTGACATAAGTCTCTCGTCGATATGACTACGGAGCATCACATATCGACATAAGCCTCTGTCGACACAACTACAGCATAGCCTCGATTCATAGGTGTCTCCTTCGACACGATTACGAGCTTCACTGTTCACATAATATATAGGTGTCTCTGCCGAGACGATTACAGAGCATAGCCTCTGTTCACATGATTTATGTGTGTCTATGTAGACACAATTATAGAGCATCGACTCTGCAAGTATAATTACATAACCTCATAGATGTAAAACTTACTTTATTTTGTTTAAAATCAATGTAATGAAAGCTTCTCATGGGAAATCAAGCATTATTGGTAGTTGTCTTGGTGTTCATTTCAAAATTATGTAATCCTCTCTACCAATTCAATGATATAATATATTTCCCACAAATCTCTTGCTTCGTTTCTTAAACACAAAGATTTGTTCAGCCAAGTCGTTAATAAGTTTCAATGTCGAAGGGATGAAACAAGACAACTATAAGTCTTGAATACATATACAACATCCATTACACTTCACATTAACTTTCCTAAGTGGTCTTAAGGTATTCCAAGCCTTATGTTACCCAAAGGATAAAGATGGGTGGGTCACGACCCTCATCAATGATCAAAATTGGTCATTATATTCTTGGTGGTGAAATTTACACAATGAGATTATTACACCTTAGGTTGTAAAATTTAAGCGTCGGAAAAATGGCGTCATTTAGAAGTGTACAAGAGACATATATTTCCCTACTTGATTCCATTTTAACTAGGGCCTTAACCCTAGTACCTGCATCATACGGCCGAAGCCCATTCAATATTTTCTTTGGCCGAAGCCACATACCACGCAGAATAGTAAATTGTCCAAGGACTACTACTTTGCTTAAATGAAGTCCATAAGCTTCGTATACATACAAAATATACGACCTTCTAGGTCTATATTACTTAAAGATTAATACTTGTTCGATTTATCACAAGGAAGTATTTCTTTTAAGTCAAAAGCATTACATTCAAAGTGTACGCATCACTTTCGACTGAGGGGCTTGATGATATACCCTCCATTCAATTTGAAGGTCTCCCCTTCATACTCACTTCGGAGTTACATTCCGACATACTTGGCAAACCTCCAAAAATCTTCTTTGGCGTAAAACCATTCGTCTATGATATGGTTACCAGTTGGGAATCCGCCAATCGAAGGCCTAAGCCGTTCGGGGTATGCTCTTGAAGATATTAATGCAAAGGTTTCATAAGACCAAGTCAAACCCACGTTCACAACCCTATCAAGGCTTTCCGGCAAGATAGGGATCGTGGACACACCAACCAAGCGGTTACCTAAAATCATGGGACACCCCATCATCCTCGCATCAGTGCGGGAGCTCGCTGAGCCTAACAGGTGCGATAATATTGCCATTATGCCATGCATTACAAAACAAATCCAAGTTTGTATGCAAACCTTGGTACCTTTCAACAACGCAGCGTATATACAAATAGGTTCCGATAAAACTCGCTTATAACTAAAAGCGAAAGTTATATGGTAAAACCTAATACACACGCTCCTTATATAACAAAGGGTTTATGGACTACTTAAGTCTAATCGCATGCCTCCTACGAAGTCATAACATTAGACTGGGGGGCTTAATGAGGTATCCACCATGAAAGAGTCAAATGTGGACTATTAAAAACAAGTATAGCTACTTTATATTTGACTGGACAAAAAAAAAGTAGTAGAAATTGTTACCAAGTCTTTTTTAACAAAGCAATGATAAGTCTAAAGCCATGCACTCTTCGCATGCATAACATTAGACTAGGGGGCTTGATGACGTACCCTCCGCTCTGCTAACGAGCATTACCGTCACTATGGTACTTAGCTTACCATTTGTACAAAGGGTATGATGTACCATCCTAAAGGAAAAAGCCTATGCCTCGACCGCACCCAAAGCACTCATAGTGTCTAACCTCGCCGAGGTTCGGAGCCCGCCTCCATCAAGGCCTCCGTCGCGGTTCGAGCCCGCCCATCACCGATCGGAGCCCCTCCATCAAGGCCTCCGCCATTTGTTGAGCTCGCCTCCATCAAGGCCTCCGTCACGGTTCGAGCTGGCCTCCATCACCGATCGGAGCCCTCCATCAAGGCCTCCGCCATTGTATGGAGCCCCTCTGTCAAGGCCTCCACACCGTCGGGAGCCCCTCCGAGATGTGTCAAGCCCTTCTATTCAAGGCCCAAGTTAGGTCTCCGACTTGGTCAAACCCACGATCTCCTCTCTTTCCGGCTTCCCGCCAAGTTTGAGAATGTGGTCACTAAGCCCTAGCGGTTATCCACAAACATGGGACGCCCCATGTTCTCCTACATTTGCGTTAGAGGTGCCCCAACCCTATTTCTTCCACTATAAATAGGTTGGACGGGCAATGGATTATGGTAAGTTGATTGAACACTCATATCTTGACTTACACACACTTATACAACCGTAACTCATACTTACTCTCACGGCGGAGGTGACGTAGTGTCTTCGTATTTCTTATTTTTAGGTTATCTTGCACTCGGCATTACCACCATCACCCCTAACTCCGTCAATCACCGTTGACGGCCTGGTATGTGCATCTTTTTGTACAATCAGGTATGAAGCGCAAGCTCATTTAACAAATGAGCCTTTAAACAAGGCTCAAACTCTTTTCGGCTCAACTCGTTTTAAGATTTAACCAACCCATTCCTGAATATTTCATGAACGTATTGGCTCGTTTACACCCTAGGATTCTTCCGCAAAGGCTCTTAAAATCAATTGAAATTGGCATAAAGTTAGAGCATCGGGTGTCATGGCCGGGGATGGGGAGCCAAGGGCCATTGGCGTGCGCCATTGCTACGCAACGACACCGGCCACCACGCCAAAGGTGTCGTGCGGTCAAGTACGCTAGCCTAGTAGCATGCGTTATAGAGAGAAGTGGTGGGTTTATTTTCTCTTTCTTTTTTTTTAATTAAAATGTATGGGTTCATGTTGTATTATTGTTGTTTTGTGTTTGTGTTTAGTGCATATGTTGTCTTTATTGTGTGCATTTGGTGTTTAATGTGTGTGAGTGTGAATTGTGTGTGTGTATTTACTGTGTGTGCAGCACGAAAAGGTAAAAACCAAGAAGACAATGCATTTTTTTCTTTCTAATAACTTATAAACAATATTACAAGTTTAGCCTTTGCTAATTTTTTTTCCTCAAAGATGACCCTAACTAATATAACATTTAGTTTAAATAAACATTATTAATTTTATTTTTCAAACATTTTAGTTTAAGTTTTATGTTATTTGTATTTTTTTTAGTTTAATTAATGAAAAATTATGTTAATTTAAATAAATGAGAAAAATTGGGCTCAAATGGCATTTGATGATATGTTACGATGGGAAGTTATTTTTGTGGTGTGAGTGAAAGGGTTGTATTATGACGCAAAAGCTGACGTGGCACCAATACGTGGGTCAACCAAAAAGTAAGTCATGCCTTTAGGTTGTTGATAATAGTGACCGCAAACATAACCGTCAACTCAGCGTTACGTTAGCTTCTCTTTTCCAAACTAACATATCACAAATACAGTGTAATAACACAATCAATTACCACCTAAATATACCTCACTCATACACAAATATACCACACATTATACTCAAACACCAAAAAAAAAATCCTCTCTTTACACAACTTTGTCGTCTAAACGCCCGAGTTCTATCAAAAACTCATGATCCACGCGTTCAACGAGGTAATGTTTTTAGGTATGACACGTTTTTAAGGGTAACACCAAAGCATAAGACGCGTCCTTGGGTGGCTTATTACCTCTAGCTTTAAGCTACAAATCCATTCAGAATAAACCATTATAGATTTAACTTCTTTCCACCTACTAGAAGTCCAATAGAAAACAAAATTGACATGGTGTCCCATATTGTAAAGTTTGTGATTTTCTTTTAGACTAAAAGTAGTTTCATTCGAATGGCATCGTCTATAGTTTTGTAATTTTACATGTAGATTTAGAGAAGAGTTCATCTAAAATAACTTTTTAAAGTGAAAATGGTAGGTGAACATAATAGCCATTAGGGGGAGGGAGTGGGGCTCGGGTAGGGGATCGGGTACCTCAACCCGATCGGTAACACCATTCCTTGTCCATCGGGTAGCGCAAATCGGGTTCCATTTCGGGCTTGGAAGCCGATCAGTGTGAGGGGTGACTTTTTGAATATTCGAACGTTGGGGGATGTTGATAGGTCCACGATGATCAAAACCATATTCCTCCTCAGCTTCTTTTAAGATCTGAATGAAAAGAGGATGATAAATATAGATGACAGGTATCACAAACCTCTTTTGCTCTTGACCTTCATGTCCAACCATCACAGCCATGCATCCTTTCGGAACATGATGATGATGATGATGATGATCTTTCTTCATGTTCTCCTCTTCTTGTTGCTGCTTTTGTTGTTGATGATGATTATGCAAATGAAAACTTAAAAATATATGGGAAAAAAAATCGGGTACTAGGGTACCACTCCTTCCACTTAGGGTAGTCTTAGGGTAGAATTGGGTAGTTTTGAGTTGGAGGGTTTTTATTGAATAGAGGTGATGTGGTAATTCGGGTACTAGCGTACCACTCCCTCCCCCCTTAGATCATTTGGCTTTGACTATATCTAAGGTTCAAAATGTACATGATACTTTTGT
This sequence comes from Chrysanthemum lavandulifolium, assembly GCA_022545495.1. Taxonomy (NCBI): domain Eukaryota; kingdom Viridiplantae; phylum Streptophyta; class Magnoliopsida; order Asterales; family Asteraceae; genus Chrysanthemum; species Chrysanthemum lavandulifolium. The sequence continues at coordinate 130,558,273 of CM040246.1, read as the reverse complement.
TAATATGATAAAGATTCTAATGCATTACTTGAAGCGAGGGTTATATTCGTCATTTACCAATTAAATGAATCAAAGAGTGTTGAACAATTATCAATTTGAGCAAAAATTACGGGATATTATTCCCTATCAAATCTGGTCATCTCTCTAATTTTTCCATTTGTGTTTTTATGAAAAAGGAATCATTCAAATTGATTTTAATTGTGATTAGTTATAGGTTTCAAATAATTTGTATTGATGACAAGCTTTGTTTTTACGGGTTTGAGTTTTATGATCATATCCTTAAGAGGATAATGTTCGCTCAATGATGATGATGCCAAACAATGTATTCCATTTATTTTTAGTTTTTTTTATCTTCTCATTGGTTCTTTCAAGAAGAGAATGTTCGACGATGATGATGACCAAAGATGTTGAATTGGTTGATTAAAATGATCGATTGTAAAGCTGCAAAAATCCATGATGTTGTTGCTGATGATTACGATTTATGAATGTCATGATCGATGATGATGCATAAGATTGGATGATTGATGGTGAATACGATATCCATATGATGATGCTAAATTCAAAGAGGATGCAAAAATTGACATTGATTAACCATTTTTTTTTTTTTGGTTATTTTGATCTTGGTTTTCGGGTAAACATATTCATAACAATGAAGATGATTGAAAGATGAAGATGATAGAACTGGAGATGCATGAAGATGATATTTGTAAAGATGATGCAAATCAAAACCATTATTGATGCATGAATAAGTAATCATAATCAATAAAAATGCAATTAATGGTTTGATGCAAATATTCATTTACATGTATAGTATTTCGAAAAAGAAATGATTCCATCACTTATTCAGGCGGAAAATTAAGATGCAAACTTTTATTTATTGATAAATAAATGGTTAATTAGTGTAAATAAAGAAACAGTAAAACCCCAATATAAAATGCTTCCTATAATTAAGGTTGAAGATGCAAATAAAAGATCAAAAATCAAAGCTTTCCTATTTTGCCCTTGAGAAACTTGAAACGTCGCACTTTGCTGTGGCGTCTTACATTTTTTAGTTTAAGAGGAGTTTTCACAAGAACCAATCCCTGTAGATTTATTTACCAAGTCGTTCAATTCTTAGATCAGCAAACTCTGTATGGTTGCAACAGTATTTCATTTTTAACCCCTTTTACTTTAGGGGAAGACTTAATAACCCGTTATTATTCATATCTTAGTTTCCCTTTTTAAGATGCTACTTTCACGTAAGTTGAAATAATAGTTATTATTTTTACATAAAAAAAGAAAGTTTAGAAAACTAAACACAACGTATAACAACTAACTTAGATAATGTTTTACAAAATGTATATTAGCCACCGAGTAAACACGTTGTTGAACGTAACTATATATATATTTGGTTACACAAAGGTCTAAACATAAATAATATAGAAATGCGAAAGATGAAAAGATAGCGGAGGAAACTGCTTCTGAGTTTTTGTATGATTAAAGTGGTAAAGGATTTGATCTGGAGCTCGGGGATAGCAAAACCATGCAAGTCTACCGGTAGTCTTACTCTAGCTACAAGACAGAAAAAGAAACATTATTTTAACACTGACCACTGTTGATTGATAAAGATAAAAAGAAAAATTCAGCTTTATATAATAAAAGTTGTAGGGCTAAGCAAATTCATCCGAAAACCGATCAAAACCGGACCGAACCGAACCGACTTTTTTCAGTTCGGTTTCGCTTTTGTATATTTATTTCGGTTTTTGTCGGTTTCGGTTCGATTCGGTTTTTGTCGGTTATTTCGGCTCGAAACCCGAAAACCGAGTTATTCGGTTCGGTTTTGTTTTTGATATATATTTTTCGGTTCAGTTCTCGGTTTGAGTTTTTTATTTTTTCGGTTTTCGGTTCGGGTCGGGTTTGACCCGATGCTCACTCCTAGAACGTTGTGATTGAAGAATCCATATTTGAAATACTAGACGAGAATACGTTCATAGCAACGAGATTTTATAGCGATAGATCATTTTGTGTTAAAAAAAATTATGGGTTATATACGAAAAATAATACAAGTTTCAAGATTTGGAGATTAAACATAATATTTTGAAACCCGGTTCGACCCGGGTGATTCAACCGGTTGAACCGTTCCGAGTCAACCCTACGAGTTAGGTCAAAACGGATCAAATTAAATCCGGTCAATCCACCGGGTTTGAAACGTCCTGAACCAACCTGGTTTTCGACATGTATTAATAGTTTCATTTTGAAATATATGTTTTCAACATTTTCTTTTTTAGTTTCAACTTTTCACTTTTTACTTTTTCTGATTTTCCTTTATATATAGTATAGCTTTATATATAGTATAGCAGGGTACCCGCGTGTTGCGACGGCGGATACCCTGTGAAGATTAACCGGAAAAATATATCTCGATGAGAACTGATTCACCAGTTTTTATCGGTTTCAATGGGTCCTCTCTTGTTTGTTTTTGGATGGCTTTTATTTGCTAGCCGAACCGGTGGCAACACCGGTTCCCGGTTGAACCCGTTGGTCCGGTCCGATTTTCAAAGCTATATGTACCATCAACTTGTTAACTTGTATATATAAAGCTTTGTGTGTTTTATTAATTTGTATAATGTGTACAATAACATGTACTTTTCATGTTAGGGTGTTTTAAAATAATATTAAATAATGTGTTTTATTATTTTATATTTTGCATTATGTTGTAACTTGTTTAAATTGTAAATTGTGAAAATTTTATTGTACTTTTTAGTAAGGGGTATTTTAATTGGTTGTTTTTAATTTGGTAGATATGATTTTAATTGGTTGTACAATGTGAATAAATTATTGTACTTTAAAGTAATAGAGTGTTTTAATAAGAGTATTAATTACACCATACATTTCTTTCATTTTTCACTTTCAGCATTTCACTTTTCAAGGTTTTGACCATTTTTCTTTTATATGTAGTATAAATACTCATTTATTTTTTGATATAAATAAATAAATAAACTTCCATTCTTTTTTTAAAAATTAAATATCTCGCAAACCGTTAATCGTTAAGGGAAAAAAAGTCATATTATCGCGATGAGAGTTAAATTATCTTTCTATAGATATGCACTTCTATATACTTTCGACTATTTTTTTTTTCAAAATTTCTGCCTAAAAAAATCACATGTGATTTGGAAAAATTACATGTGATTTTTCTCGAAGAAAATTTAAAAAAATAAAAAGTTCGTTGAAAGTATATATAGAAGTGCAAATCTATAGAAAGATAATCTAATTCTCGTAGCGATGGTGTATTTTTCGTAGCTTGAAGATTTACCATTTACAAGATATGTTTGTTTAAAAAAAAAGTAAAAATAGTTTCTTTTACTAATTTTGGATGAAAAATAGATGGTAAGATTAGTTTATTGGAAATATAGGATCAAGATTTATCTCAACTCTGTGATTGAATTGATTAACTAAAGAGTGTTGATTGTCCCATTTTTTTTTTTTTTTTTTTTTTTTTCATATTTTAGTGTGCAAATTGAAAAGCGAAGATATAACAAATGTATAATTCTTTATAGCAAAATATGGGTGTGCAAATAAAATAGAGAAACGTGCAAATATTTAGCCTTAATTAATGTGTTATAATATCCATCTTATTAATTTTTTAATTTATTTTTTATAATTTCATTATTACTATAAGACTACGAAACCAAAATTATAAAACATAAAATATAAGTTTGGAAATATATATGAAATGAAAACAGATAGAAAACCAAAAATATAGAATAAAAACAATAAAAACTATCTTATACCATTAATAGAGAAAGTAAAAATTAAGTCGGGAGAGATAAAATGTGAACCAGAAGTATGGATAACAACACCCTTAATTAATAAAGAGGTTGTATAAACAAGCAATCTATAAAATACTCTCTCTATCTCCAAATAATTTTTTTTTTTTTTTTTTTTTTTTAACCTTAACTATTCATTTTTATGTTATATATATTTGATGAAAATATATGAATAGATTAGGTTTTAAATGTATTTTCATTGATATAATTTTCATCAATTATTATATAACACAAACAAAAATATTTAAAGTCAAAGTTAAAAAAGAAATATTTCAAAAAGTAAAAATAAGACAATTATTTTGGGACCTACTTGAAATGTTTTGCATAGATATATAATCAAATAGAAAAATATGCATGATAATATACGGTTACTTAAAACCTCAACCCGAAAGGCGACTTTTGGCGATCGACTTCTATCCCTAAAACATGACTAAGACCTGATCGATTAGGTTTTTCTTGCATTGTTCCTATTTTGATTGTGATTCTCACTCGTGGTTAATCATATATCTTTACATGTTCGTTTGTTTGTCTAAGTTTTTGATCGTTAGGGTTTTCATCGCTTTATTAACGTTTATTTTTCTTAAGTCGCTTTAAGGTTTTAAACATTGAAACTGATCTATCACTTATTCTTGTTTAATCTTAGGTTTGGTGTTCCTAATTCTCTTCTTGGTGTTTTCTACGATTGGCGTGCGAGGGTGTATGATCTGAGATAAACCTGATTGATATAAGCCATTTCGGGTTCGCTTTTGTTCTCGCTCGCTGATTGATTTTGTTGGTGGCTGTGTAGGGTGTTCCTTGTATAAGTTGGGTTATGTTTAGGGTTGTGTGTATGTGTTGACGATGGAGAAGGGGTTTTTTGACTCCGAAAGGGGGAGGGATAGGTAATGGTGTAAAGGAGAAACAACACTTGGGTACGGATGATCCTGGTAAAGACTCACATCGTGATAGTGATAATTATGGGAATGTTGTTACTGTGGACGTGTATATGACTCAAAAAGCTATCATAAGTCCAGATTTGAATACGCGAAGTATTTCCAATGTGGTCACTAATGATACGTGTTCTTTTTGGCTAAAGATCCAAGTAGGGTTTTGAATGAACCAATCAATGTATCGACTAACCCCAATCCCAAGAGTTCTATTTCGAATGATAATAATAAGGAATCGGGTTCGTATGCTAAATTGTTCAAGGGTGAAACCAGTAGGAAATGAGCAAACTTTTGTCCATTGCTAGCACCGGCTGGTAACGGGGCGGATGTAGCAGTCTCGATAGAATCGGTCATGTTGTTAATGAAACGATTAGTAATGAAAAACAACGGTGAGAAATATATGGTTGTGTGTGTGGTTTCAGACAAAATCATTGGCGAGAGAATTAAAGGTATTTGAGAAAAACAAAGTAAGAGGGTTATCATTAATGGATAACCGAAGTATGAGTTAATGGGTAATGACTAACAGGCCGTTGTGCGCCCAAAAAGACATTGTTGGCCCACATTGAAACGACAAAAAGGCGTAGTTTTCTGGCGCCCTATAGGATATATATTAATATCATATTCTTTTAAAGTTAATTCGTGGAGTATGAAATAGGATTACGTGAAACTGGAAAGTAGTAAGATCCCGCGTAATAAGGGACTCAAGACTGAGTCTTCTCTCAGAAAAGACGTGTCGTTGTTACAGTAGCCTAACAGCATGCGTCTTGGATGGTAAAAAACGAAGACTCAGTCGTGCTGACGATTGAGTCGTGGGAGGTTTGTTTTGTTTGTATGTTTATTAAATGATTTTTGTGTGGTATATTTGTGTTTAAGTGAGATATATTTTGATGATGAAGTTAATTGTGTTATTACAGTAAGACCACCCGTAATAACAAAACAAAAACCGAGTCTTCGTCCTTGTTGGCACATGAAGGACGCGTTATTCTTTTTACGGATGGACTACGAGGATACGTCTTCTATAGCAAATTTACGGTCTTGGCCAAGTCATAGTTGTGAGTGTGTGTTTTTTGCGGTTTTGTGCGTGTGTGTGTTTTGGTGGGTTATACATATGTGTTTAAGTGGGGTATATTTTTGTGGTGAAGTTGATTGTCTTATTACACTTAATTGATGATGAAGTTGATTGTAGAGAGAAAAAACTGATATGACGCTGAGATGACAGTAGTAAATGCGGTTTAAGGTCTCCTTATTACATACTCCCTCCGTCCCATATTTATAGTCCGCATTTCCTTTTTGGGTTGTCCCAAATTAATTGTTCACTTTTCTTTTTAAGTAAATACTAGAGAATATAGTGGGGGAATATTTTATTTAAGTGGTTGAAAATTAATATAACCCCATTTTTATTAAACTTTGTATTTACTTTCTCATTACAATAATTTTGAGATGAATGGAGTATAAACTACTGTTGTGCTAAATTTACTCTAATCAATGCGTTCTTCATCTCTCCTAGTATTGTTCAGTACTGTTACGAATAAAATAATGTAGTGCGTAGTACCGTTGCATGAAAAGTGATAAAAAAGGACAGAATGTTTACCCGTTAGATATTTGTAAAATTTTTACTAGGATCCCAATATTTATGGGAATTACTAAATTTACACCATATTTCCTGATGAACTCTTTAAATTTAACCAAAACTGGCCATTTTTATGTTGGCGTGATATGACTTTGTCACTTTTGAGTCTTTGACTATCTCAAATTTTATTTTATGCGTTTGGCCTTTTCCAGAAAAGATATTGAGAGTATTTGAATATTTATGACGACAATATTCATAGTATACATTTCTAGCTAAAAAATTTTCCTTCAAAAGATATGCTTTAGAGTTTATTGACAACAATATTTATAATATACAATATATGTCATGATGTAAATAGGATTATATTGTTGGATGAGGATGATCAGTCAATTTAAATTTGATGATTTTGTCTTTTGAGGTTGTCTTCGACTATAATATATTATATATGTTATTATCTACGAACATAAAGATGGGGTTTGGTAGTTGGGTTGATCTGGTAGCAATACGGTAGTGGACAATCGGATACAAGCCTGATTAGTGTGGTCCATGAATTGGAGCCCATCATACCACCTCTCAAAGCCGAGTTAATATGCCCAAGATGAAATAGTTCTTCATATGGGTATCATACTAGAGATGCATACAGGTATAATCGGAGGGTTTGAGTTCGAGGTGATGATGTTTATATAAAGCGAGTAAGGCGGGCTACCTCTCAGCCTCGCATGACGGGCAAGTTGATAGGTCTCACTAATTAAATGTCGTCACTAGAAATTGTTAAAAATTAAAGGAAGAATGTGTTGTATTCCTACATGTGACCCAACAAGGGATGCCTTATCAAATCAAATCCAACAAAAAGAGAAGTAGCGGTATCTTTCTTTCCATCACGAAAGACACCCTAGTCCATACGTAATAAGCTAGCAGTCTAGCACAAATTGGCTTCGGTTGAGATTAAGGTTCATTTTTTTGTTGTGTTTAGGTCCACGAGCTTAGTTCATAAGCATATGTATATACAGTGGCGGAGCTTGACCATCTTATTTAAAGGGGCAAAAAATTTAGAAGAGAAAAATGTACAGTCACAATCTAATATAAAAGACTATATCCTTAGAGCAATATAAACAAAGATAAGAAATAAACATGAAAACTAGTAATAATAAACTAGTAACATTATTACAGTTGCACAAAAGTGCCGACAACCATTTTTTGAGCTCTTGAAAGCTTAATACATTCATGTCTACTGAATTATTATAAATGAAATTAGTTTCTACTGGGATGAAAAAAATCAAATGGGAAGAGAAAGTGATTAAATCTTTGCATGTTCTTTTTTGTTTTTAAAATTGACTTGTACTCACGTCTTGTTACCAGTTAGTCACCACAATTTTAGATAAAATTTGATACTTAAACCCCTATTTCCATACAATTAGCTAACTGCAACCAAAACTTTAGGGGGGGGCCGGCCAGCACCCCTTCCAGCCCTATATATCCTCTGCCACTGTGTATTTATGTGGGTTTTCGAGTTCTAATGCTTTCCGTATGTGTTGCGGCATATCATAGGATCATGAATATGGTATTGTTTCGCTTGAAAAGGATCATGGTAGTAGTTGGGTGTCTAGTCGCATAAATTTGACTTAGTAATTAATTCATGTTTCTATCATACGATCGGTAGAATAGTTTTGTTAGATCGTCATCATGAGAAAGCATATACATCACCTTGTTACTCTAATATAAGAAAACAAACCACTTAATTTCATCGCATTGGCCGTAGGATTTTACTAGTGCCTCTATACCTTTCTATAATTACCTGGTGAAGTTTTATTCTGATGTCCTAAATTTGTTGTTTAACAGGCCCTCAACTATTGTTTATTTATCTCGTTAAACGTATATCTCAACTAACTACCTAAGTCTCTTCGCAACTAACGAAATAACTTTTTCTTGATGATCTACATGTAGTTCTACTAATTTGTCCCCAATATATTATGTGTGATTGACTGATTGCAGCATGCTTCTTGTTCTTCGTTGCTAACTACAAGAAAAATAGAAAAGGGTCATGTTATTACCAATTCTCGATCACTCAATGTTTCATTGTTCTACCTTGTGTACATATATAAAAGTAATTTGCAGTATAATGAAAGTGAATTGTCTTTAATTGGATAGAATCACTTACCTAAGAAAACATTGTTACAATAACATTGATGTTTTGTTTAATTTCGTCGCATATATTGTTAACCTTTGTTATTGTTATTCCTAGATGTGATCTAACAAATCTCGAGTTCTAAACAATTCCACAAAACCATATATCAAATTCTAAACTTGGGCTAACCTCAAATAACTATTTTTTTTATACTAATTGTATGGTAAAAGACGAAATTCTTCAAGTCTTGTCGATAAAAGGGACACCATAACTATTTTCAATTGCTCACTACATTATTAGCAAGTCAACTGGGAGTGAGAAAAAAAATCAGAAGAAAAGAAAAAGATAGTCTTAAACGAAAAATGAAATTCGAAACACAATATATATCCAAAGCAACACCACAAATGCTAATTATACAAACCATAGCACTAAAACATGCAAAGATGAAAACAAAGCCAAAACGTTTTGGTGTTTAATGTAGAAAAGTTTGTTTTTCATACTTATTTTTCACCGCTTAATTAAACATACAAACTTACATGTCACTTCTTCAACCTTATCTATGAAATCGGGTAATTATATTGTAACTTGTAAGCTTTATAGATATACCTAATAACAAGTCTAAAAATGTAAGGATAACATAGGACAAAGTGTCTTTTTTTTTTAATGAACACTATACATCAAGCACTACCAAAATGAACCATCGAATCGTTTTACAAAAATCGACGAAGCGAGCAAATTGACTTTATTGCCCGCCCTCCTAAATGATAAAACACGGCAATACTGTAACACCCCGACCCGACAAGGGTAAAGATATCACAATACGGTTTCATATCAGAACTTTAAATACCATACAATTGCGGAAGCCTTTAAAAAATATTCAAAAAGAAAACATAAATAGCTAAAACTTCAAAATAAATCTAAGATCTCTATGGTAAAGTCTTGCCTCACTCTACTCTCAAACCCGGATCGGCTATCCCATAAGCTCATCTTGAAATGCTTAATACCGCGCAGAAAAGAAAGTCTGGTGAGCTTACAAAGCCAGTGAACGGATATAACGAAACAAAAGCTAAACAAAACAAATATACGAATAACGGAATCAAAATAAAATAAGGACGAAGGATCTTTTAGGATTTCTGCAGAAACACAAATATACAGAGATCCAAACAACCACATAACAGTCTAGACATCACATAGCACATTAATGACACAAACACGAACATATCAGAGCAACCAAACACATAGCATACCAAAATAACAGATTTCAGATAAGCCAAACGAATGTCCGAGACTAACGAAACAGCTTTCTAGTAAATAAACATGGCATTCATACAAATCAATTAATCAACATTTAAAGCACTTAATTCAATATTGTAGCAGCGGAAATAGCAGACAGTTCATGGCAGACATAATAGCTAAACCAGTTCTCATATCAAATCTTAACCTTAGCAGAGTTTCAACATGGAAGGTCACATACGCAGACAGATAATTAACCTTCAAAATACTCAATTATACACTAGCACATTCATCTTGCAGATCAACGCATTCACATAACAATAACAAATCATAATATCAGATATACGAATCATGTTGTAACGTATTAATCTTATCCTAGCATGGCAACTAATAATCACTTAAACAAATACGTCATAAGCACATTCATTAATCATAACATATTAGAAATATCTTTCTTCTTCAAAAGGTAACATCAGAAAATATATGGAGTAGCTAGCTCCTGAATTTTGTGAAGACGCGATCGCACACGACATCATTCACCGGATAACATATCGGATAACGGATCGGATCTAGGATGCATCCATACGCCCTTCCTACATATTCACAAATATGCTTCACCATCCGAGACGCGGCGTAACATCACTCTCATCGCCTGAGTCATATCGAGGTGCATCATCGATACGGACATGGAACCCCATGACTAGTTAAATATTTGGTTATTATCAACCAACTTAAGTCAAACAGATTTCGGATATAGCACGATCATAGTCAACACCAAGTTCTGATAACATATCGATAGTTCATAGCATAAGGTTCATATTCGGATGAGCGAAATCATAAGTTCATATCATAGTGGCATATCATATATTCATAAATGTAAGTTCATAACCGAGGTTCATAATCATAAGTTCATAATCCAATATAGCGGGTTCAACAAATGTATATAACAAGGTCTTCCTAACATAAGTTCACATCGATATTGCATAGTTCACTAGAACATAAATTCGATAAATAATGATCAAACATTGAGAAAGGGTTCATAGCAATGGCATCTAAACCCTAATACTGAAGAAAACGAAAAGAAACCTCTCGAAAAGGTCGAATATCAGACGATAACACAAATGTCTTAAAGTAAGATGAATATCCGTACCTTAAAGCAAATGAGAGAAAAGCAACGAATGAACGAATACGAAGATGTAACGTCGCGTCTCCTTCAACGAATCTACACGGATTATGATTTATTTAATACTTATTAGTATAACGGATCAATCTCATTAATACTTTTAAAGTTGTCAGATTATTCTCATTTTTAGTGACGGACAGAATTACAATGTTTTTAGAGTCTTAATCATTAATTAGTTTAACTTATGGGTTGCAAATGACAAACGGTAAACTTAAGGGCTTAATATGATAATTATCTTATTTAAGAGCTTATATGATCATCTTTCAAAGTATAGGGTTTACAAATGTCAATAACGGATTTTAAGACTCTCTTCCACAATAGTTTACATAATCTATAACTTACATGAAATAACGAAATTACACACTTAGCTTTTAACCCTAATCACTCCCTATTTAGGTTCTAGGGTTTCCATAATTTTAATATTACTTAATACGCATTTAATTAACATGTTACTCCTTTTAATGATTTCCACTTTGACCTAGAACGTACATGAAAACAAACCGAAGTTATCTCAAAACTCATGATGTCCTTCGTAATTCATTTACATGTTGACCCATAATTACCCAAAATTACATGTTGCACCTTTAACATCTTTAATTATACGACCTAACCTTCTATTATCGATTTTACACTTTTAGCCCAAAGGTTTTAGAATTTACAAAACATACCCTTTAAGTTAAATACAATTCAATGGCCTCTCTAAATATCCAAAATCACACGCTTAACCCCACACTTATTTTATACGCTTAGTACATGTATTTTCTTGTTTTACAAAAATAATCCTTAAGTTTCATAATTTACAAAACCAACCCAAACCTTTTTATTTAGAACCGAATATGCATTAATCAAGTACAAGCCCTAAACCTAGGTTAAACCAATCATTAGCTCATCATTAATACTTCATTTATGACCTTTAATGATAACAAGAAAACCCTAGTTCTTTATAAACCCTAATCGTCCCCTTTTAAATACTTTCCTTTTTCCATGTTTAACCGAACTACAAAACTCAAAACAATTTATACAAGCTTCGAATTCATAATGATGTATTTTATTCAGGTCCTATAACATGTAATAGCTTCTGGAAAAATCAATTCGTGATCTCTAAAAATATTATACGCCCATTCGTTATTTGTATACGCTTTTTAGGGTTTTAGATTCCAAATAATTCCATACGACATTTTAAACATGCATGGCTAATTTTTATGTGTTATATGCGACTTATAGGACTGAAAGCAACATTAGGAACTTACCCTTGATGAGCTTGAATCGTTAGAACAAAAGAAACCAAAAACTAGCACTCGTCGAAACCCTAATCGACCCAAAACTACCACGCTCAAACCGGTGACTTTGGAACTCGAACACTATTTTCTCACCTTCTTCACCTTAAATATCGTCCAAGAAAAATGGTCTCAAGCTCTGGAAACCGAAATCAATTATTTAGGGTTTGGGAGTCGGTTTGGGAATAATCGAGTTATTAGGGATTATTAAGAACCGAATAATGTATTTATATAGGATTCATAATTTTTATTGTGGGCTTTATAATGTATTGGACTTAAAATAAATGGACTCTAAATTTTATAAACTTATATTGGGCTTTTATTTAATTTTATTTCTTTTATAAAATTAATTAAATATATTCGGCAATTATAAAAATACAAACTAATTTTTATAAAGTTATAAACTATAAAAATTACCTTTACAAAGTGTCTATTATTTATTTAGATCATGTGGAATATTTCTTAGAAATTTTCTGAATTTACATAGCTTATTTGGTATTCTTTAAATTAGTTATTCATACTTTTTGATTATGAGGGTATTTTGGTCTTTTGTGAATTTTAGAAATTCAGGTATTACAAATACTCGGTAATATACCTACCAACATTCATTTAAAAACGGCGAGCAAACATGGGGCTCGAGCAAGCATTTACTCGTCATGTTCATTGTCGTGTAGCGAACAAACTTTTATCTTCTTTTGAAAGCGGTGAGCAAAGGAGAGCGAAGAAATTGTTTGCTCGGCGACGGAGAAAACGAAAGTGGCGAGCAAAAATCAAATGCTCGATGTGTCGATTTTGGTAAGACCCTTTGAAAATGTTTTTTTTTTTAATCACATGTGGAGAATGTTTGTTTAGGTAATTGATTTTATGACAAATTGAATAAAATTGATGGAGAGTAAGGAATGTGTATGTCAAATACTCAGGTTTATTTGGAGTTCTGGTGTTTTAAAAATAAGACACATGCACATAAAGAGAAAAGTTTACATGTTAAAAAGAAAAATAAAATGCAAAATATAGCACTAAAGGTTACATTTAACTTGTTAGAACATGCATAATTTTGTTATATCGTAAAAAGTAACCGTCCACTTCCTACAAATAAGTACCTTCGCCTCAATCAACTGAATATACAACTAATAATGCATGTATTTTCTTTTAACTTTAGCCCTTAAAATTACAAATAGCAAATCCCAAAAGAAAAACAAGTTGTTTGATAACAAAAGCCAAACTAAAAAGGGTGAAAGGTGAGAATACGAACTAACTTTCTCAAATATACCGGATGTCGTAACATACAAATTTTATTACTTTTGTCGTAAATAACTTTCAAATTATGATCATATGCGTAATGTGACCGGTAACTTCATGTTACCGGTCAAAAGTTTCAAATTATTATCAATGACGTAAATAACTTTCAAATTACGATCAATATGCGTAATGTGACCGCTTTTCTTACGTTTTCTCCGCTTTGTTCCGTTTTCATCCGTTTTTCTTACGTTTTGTCCGTTTTCTTACGTTTTGTCCGCTTTTTCACGTTTTGTCCGTTTTGTCCGCTTTTTCTTACGTTTCGTCCGTTTTTGTTCTGTTTTTGTCCGTTTTCTTCGTTTTGTCCGTTTTCTTACGTTTTGTTCCGTTTCGTCCGTTTTTCTTACGTTTTGTCCGTTTTCTTCGTTTTGTCTCGCTTTTTTTTTGTTTTGTCCGCTTTTCTTATGTTTTGTCCGCTTTTCTTAAGTTTTGTTCCGTTTTGTCCGCTTTTCTTACGTTTTGTCCGTTTTGTTCCGTTTTCTTAAGTTTTGTCCGTTTTCTTACGTTTTGTCTGCTTTTGTTCCGTTTTGTTCGTTTTCTTATGTTTTGTCCGCTTTTCTAACATTTTGTCCGTTTTGTCCGCTTTTCTTACGTTTTGTCCGTTTTGTTCCGCTTTTGTCCGCTTTTCTTACGTTTTGTCCGTTTTTCTTACGTTTTGTCCGTTTTGTTTCGTTTTGTCCGCTTTTATTCCGTTTTCGTCCGCTTTTCTTCACGTTTTGTCCGTTTTTGTTACGGTTTTATCCGTTTTTCTTACGTTTTGTCCGTTTTCTTCGTTTGTTTCGTTTCCGCTTTTTCTTCACGTTTGTCCATTTTGTCCGTTTTCTTCGTTTTGTCCGTTTTGTTCCGTTTTTCACGTTTTGTCCGTTTTGTTTCGTTTTGTCCGTTTCGTCCTATTTTCTTACGTTTTGTCCGTTTTGTCCGTTTTCTTACGTTTTGTCCGTTTTCTTCGTTTTGTCCGTTTTTGTTCTGTTTTGTCCGTTTTTCTTACGTTTTGTCCGTTTTCTTACGTTTTGTTCGTTTTAATCCGTTTTCTTACGTTTTGTCCGTTTTGTCCGTTTTCTTACGTTTTGTCCGTTTTGTTCCGTTTTGTCCATTTTCTTACGTTTTGTCCGTTTTTCTTACGTAAAAAATGGACAAAACGTAAAAAGCGGACAAAACGTAAGAAAACGGACAAACCAACAAAACGAACAAAACGGACAAAACGTAAGAAAACGGACAAACGTTAGAAAACGGACAAAACGTGAAGAAAACGAACAAAACGAACAAAAATGTATAAAACGAAGAAAACGTGGACAAAACGTAAGAAAACGGACAAAACGAACAAAACGGACAAAACGTGAAGAAAACGGACAAAATGTTAGAAAAACGGACAAAACATAAGAAAACGAACAAAACGGAACAAAAGCGAATAAAACGTGGAAAACTGGACAAACGTAAGAAAACGGAACAAAAACGGACAAAACGTGGAGAAAACTGGACAAAACGGAACAAAACTTAAGAAAACGGACAAAACATAAGAAAAACGGACAAAACGTAAGAAAACGGATTTAAAACGAACAAAACGGACAAACGTAAGAAAACGGTCACATTACGCATTGATCATAATTTGAAAGTTATTTACGTGCATTGATAATAATTTGAAACTTTTGACACGGTAACTTGTAGTTACCGGTCACATCACGTCATTGATCATAATTTGAAAGTTATTTACGCATAAAAGTAATAAAATTTGTATGTTACGTACATCGGTATATTTGAGAAAGTTAGTTACGTATTCTCAGCCTTCACCCAACTAAAAAAGAACAAACATCCTCTTTATTCTTTACCTAAAAGAGGATAAATAAATGAAATTCAAAGGCTTTGAAACCAAGGTATACCGAAACCAACCCAATTCATATAGCAATATTAAATGCTTGGATAGTCTGACCCAAATTGAATTACGAAAATTATTTCACGTGAAGTCTCGCATCTCTAATCTTCCCTCCAACATAATCCAAACAGCTTAGACTACTACACAAACTGGTTTTTCCCACAAACTTTTATCCACGAGTTATAATCTGTGAGAAATTTCTCACAGATTACCGACAATTTATACACCAAATTGTAGAACAAATTTCCGTGGGAAATCGGTCGTAGATTTCTCACGTATTTCCCACAATTTACACAATAATTTGTTGACCAAATTTTCGTTGGAAATCGGTCGCAAATTTCCCACGGATCAGCGACAATATTCACACTAATTGTGTTGACCGGACATCCGTGGGAAATTTGTCGCATATTTCACACATATTAGCGACGGTCATAAGTCTGTGGCAATTCTGTAGCTATATTACCCACGGATTTCATACGGTCTTATTTAATAAAAATATGATTTAATTAGTCTCTGTGAAATCTGTGGATAGTTACCCGCTCATTTGCCACAATAAATATTATTTTCATGTTTCTTTACAATCACAAATTCCCATATTACTATATATGTCTTAGTATAGATTATTAGTTTCAGTTATACGTGTCTTCGTATTTATTTAGCTATTTATTTGTGTGTCACAAGTGTATATGTATATGTGTGTAACATGTTTACGTAGACATGTGCTTTATGAACCGTTGTATACCTATTAACGAATGTACATGCGTATTGTAAGTTGATTTTAGCCTTCATTGCATTTTTGTATATCTATATATAAGAATGTGTACATTTGTGAATGTGTAAGTATGTCAAAAACATAATAGATAATTATGTTCGTGAGAAATCCGTCGTTACTTTCCCACAAATTACCCACCGATTTGATAATTTTGTGGGAAATTTGCGGGTAGTTACTCACGGATTTCCCACAAAAGATATCATTTTTCTATTGCTATATACTTACATATTTCCACATTAATATCTATGTGTTTTTATGTTTTTTCAGTTCCATATTGTACATGTTTGCTTATTAATGTAGCTATTTACGCTTATCACAAGCATATGTGTTTATATGTATAACTTAATTGTATATACATATATGTGTATTAAGTTGATTTTAACCTTCATTGTATATTTTTACTTCAATATGTCAATATATAAGTATGTTTGTGGATATGTAATGATTAAGTGCGTTTTGTTAGTGATTTATGGTTCATTTACGATATGTTAATGAGCGTATCGCCTCATTTTATCTTTATTATTGCTTAAAATTCTTCCTATATGATTTTCTGGTTATTGATCATGCATTTGCTTAAAACGTACAAGTTGTGTGCTCATTTTGACGAAAATTGGAAGAAAAATACAATGTTTGTAGTTGTGACCGCCATCCATGACTAGTAGGTAAGGGACCGAAGAGCTAGTCACATAAGTTATCTCGCATAGGTTGTAGCTCACACCCACGAATTTATTTTTCTTGTGGTTTAACTTAATTGTCTTTTAGGTTAATATTAGTTTTAAAATCAAAATCTCCAAAACCCCGATTATTTACTAGCTTTCATTAAAATACATAAGAACAAGAATTTCATTTATTCATTTAAATAATTCCCTCATACTCTACGAGCCTACCGCTCTATTCTCTTAGAGAACGATCAATCCACCGGTCTTGTGTATACTACCTTAAAACAATTAGATATGTTGCATAAGGGGTTGTAAAGCTTGCTTTGCAACCCAAACATAACTTACGTACAACGTATTTGTAGACATGTGCTTCATAAACCATCGTATGCATATTAACTTCTATATGTATGTCTTGTAAGTCCACTATAACATCCCTTGTACTTTTGTATTTTAATATATGAGAATGAATATGTTTTTAAATGTGTAAGTATATCAAAAACACAAAATCCGTTTTTTCCGTGGGAAATCCGTTGGTAACTTCCCACATATTACCCACGGATATGATAAATCTGTGGGAAACCGTGGGAAAATCGTAAGTAATTTCACACAGATTATCTAAAAAAAAATATAACTTCTGGTTTTTTCTATATTACTTACACATTTAGGTAAGTATCCCTTGTTCTATTTTGTTCTAGCATATTTACATGATAAAAGAATGATAATATATATGAACATTGTTTCAAATTAAATTTAACACATATATATTTGAAGATAGTATACTAACAAATAAAATAGTAAGATAAGTTTAACCAAAAAATTACATTTTAGGTTGTAAAATAAAAAAAACTACTTCTTTCTTTTCACAAAAGTCATTTTAATATACTTGACTTATAAATTTCTTATGTTGGTAAGTGGAGCATTTTGGCCATTGGATTTGTTCACAAGGATTGCCAACATGACAATTTTAATGAGTAAGATCCCTCTTTCTCCACCTTTACCTCTCTTTGTATCATATTTACCTCCCACACAAAGTAATAAAAAAATAAAAAATAATCACATACATCCCTCTTTCTCCATCTCTATGGCAGCTTACCAACTACAACTACCACCATCGGACCACCCACCTTAACAATCGGTAAGCCAGCCACAAACACTACTCGTAGCACCACCACAAGTTACCAAACTGCACGCACTATATACGACGAACACCGAACATAGACACTCGAACAGTTCATGGATCTATTTTGGTTAGATCTCGTAGTCATATGTAGATCTATGGATTTTTTTGGTATTTATTAAATCTAATAAAGTTTTGTTTGTTTGTTATATGTAAGGGTACTGTTTTTAGATCTAACTAAAGTTAATGTTTTGTTGGCCTTTTAATTTTGGTTGTATCACCTAACTTTCTTTTGTATTTTTGGTTTCTAGGCAATCCACCAGCTAGTAATGAAGATAGGATGAACCTCGTATATATTGCCATCAAATCTTCTGCTTGACTTCGTCATTGTATTCAACCAAGACACAAAAGTGCTTGAGACTTTTTATTTTTTGGTTGTATCAACTAGTTTTGAATGTATTTGTAAGTTATATTGTGTTTAAATGAAATATACTTATCTTTAGATTAAGACTTTTTGCCTTCTTTACGGATCATAATTTGGATATTGGATCGACCTATTTTAATAGATTTTATTGGTGCATTTGATTTTTAGACTATAATATTACAATTAAATGAAATATAAAAAATTGCTAGCATTATATAAAATTTTGCCATTTATTTGCCACGAGGTTCCCACTAAATAAAAAAAATTTGTGGGAAATAGTTGTCGGAAATCCGTGGCAAAAAGTCCTGTGGAAAATGGTTGCCGGAAAATGTGAAAAATAGGTCGGAAAATATTCGTGAGAAATATGTGGGAAATTAAACCCACGGATTTCCGACATTAATATCTGTGGGAAATAGTCAACGTCCTGTGGGAAAATCAGTGGGAAAATATTTACCTACAAGGTTTTTACAAACGGAATAATTCCGTGTGAAATCTGTGGAAAAAGGCCCTTTTCCACAGAATTTCTTACGGATTTTACTGTGGGAAAAACCTGTTTGTGTAGTAGTGTTAGGTTATCTTTTTATCGTAACGGTTGTCAAACTTACTTGTGTATAAAAAATATCATAAGGTGGAGTCTTAAACATTCACAAACACTTTTACTCCTTCAAATACAACTAAGTCCTCTGCCCTTAACTTAGTTGGTTAGAATAGTTGTACTTAAGTTTAGCTTGAGTTTAGAGATGAGATTACACCATACTTGTGTTGGAATTAGATAACATGACATTCAAATAAATAACCACAAAACATCAAAGTAATCTAGCGGAAGCGTATAGGATTTATTAACAAATAATTAATTAACATAAAAGAATATGCATACATTTTCTTGATTCTAGCCAAACAAGAATCAAATCCACAAACTAGCAACGGATGAACCCTAATTTGATTTAATTAGGATTATGTGAATTACCCCTTACCGTTTTGTAATTTAATCAAAGAATAATAACAAAAGTATGTTATTACCACGTTCTTGTACACACGTACTAAACCGAATTAAAGTAATGCTAGTTTTATTAAACCAAACAACTTGATATTGGAAAAAGGTTTGGATCGACACCCTTGAGGTTGTTCGATCGGTTTGGAGAAGAAACACACACAAAACAATTTTTAGTGTTTAGCAATGAGCACAAGAGATACAAAAACAAGACCCCTAGCCTTGTATATATACCCAAGCAAACTTGATGAACAAGTTGGAGTTTGTTTCCTTGTTTCCTTGGCCAATCGGTTTGGTGTATCCCCAAGGGATTCCGGAAACTTCCAAACTTTGCAATCTAGTCCTTTTCCAAATACCTTTAACGCCCGTTAGTCCATTACATTAATTACTTAACGTCCGTTAGTTATTTCGTTTAATAAATAAATAAATACAATATTTATATTTAATTATTTAACTTTAATTCTCATACGTAAAACGTGCAATCCTGTGGTCTCAAGTTCGATCCTAACTCACGTCTACTAATTTATATCCATAAAACTAACAGCTCCCACTTGGATATATTTTAATAGAGTGATCACATCGGTTAGCGTCTAGCAACACTTCGATGCCTCTAGTACAACTTGAGCAAGGCTCCTGGAAAAACCTTTTAATGATTTCTCATTATTATTATCCTTTTGTTTATAATACCACGTTAAATAAAGATATGGAATTAAGTCATTCGTTATAAAACTATTCATTTCTCGTTGTAAGTGATTGACCAAGATTACCGAATCATCTAAACATATTTAGAGGAGATTTGGGTGCGGCCGCGCAAACATCTTGTCAACCCTATGAGGGGCCCAAGAAGATTAAACTCCAAATAAATTTGAAGGAACAAATTCTATCTTGACTACAAGAATAACCCACAAACTTTGTAACATTCACGAAAACAACCCTTATGACTACCGATTCACGTATAGCGTTAAGTTGCTCCACGTAAATGCACTACATTCATGATACTTATCTCGGTATTTCAAGTCCTGAGGATAACTATTCATAATTTACTTATAACAATATCCACAAAGTAAATTATGTAGTTTGATAAGTCCTATATTCAATTAATTGAATATCATCCGAAATTGGTATGCATTCTCATCAATATACTTTCAAGTATATTCTACCACATCTCTCGGTTGTCTTAATTTAATGATACTCCCATATCATTAATCGACAACGGACATTAAGAATAACTTAGTTACTCATGGATTAAACATGCAAATATAGGACAACAATATTATAAATGAAAATAAACATAATCCAAACTTTATTTCATCAAAATAATAAATGTTTTACAATATCCTTTATCCAAATACTAATCACGCTTATGCATGAAACTATTAGCTAAACGAAGTCCAATTCCATTTGCAAGTCCAACGAGTTTGTCTTTAGCTAAAGCCTTAGTGAACGGATCGACTAAGTTATCATCTCGTGAACTTCGGTGATTTATTTCACCTTCATGGACTTCTTCCCAAACATAGTGATATACAGAAAATGTCCGGTGCCCTTCATGACTCTGTGTTCATTAGCAAATATGATTGCGCAGAATTGTCACAATACATATCAATAGGTGATTCAATTAAAGGCATAACACCAAGCCACGAAATGAGTTTCCTAATCCAAACAAACCTCCATTGCGCCTTCCGGCGACTATGTATTCGGCTTCAGCCGCAGACATCGCATCAGACTACGCTTCTTGCTCTTCCAATAATTGCTCCTCCATTGATGACAAAGACATAACCCGTCGAGACTTCGATCATCTTTATCACACCGCCAGACGCATCATAGTAACACAGAACACCAAGCACGTGGTCTCGGATTTCCACCATACACTAAAACATATCTTTAGTATTTCGAGATACTTGAATATGTTTAATGACAATCCATTGAAGTTCACCGGATTCTGCTTGATATCGACCGGTCATGTTTTGAGCGAACGCCACATCGGCCTTGTGCATCTTACCGCATACATAATAGATCCTACACCAAGCATAAGGAACTTTCGCATGCGTGCCACCTCGGCAGTGTTGAAGCACACATATCGCTACATAAGCCATGCTTTACTTCCATCGGCAAATATCCTTTCTTGGAATTTTGCATCTTGAATCTCTTCAATATTTTATCAATGTAAGCTTTGACTTAAACCAATTAACCGCTTTGACCTATCTCGGTAGATCTTAATTCCCGAAATGTATGCAGACTTCTCCTAAATCCTTCATGGAAAAACACTTCCCAAGATATGCCTTAACATTTTGCATACTTGGAATGTCTTTTCCCATAATTAATATGTCATCGACATAAAGAATTAGGAAAATTACATCACTCCCACTAACTTTCGATATACATGGCTCATCAAGATTTTGAATAAATCCATACATTTTGATTTCTTCATCAAATCTTTTATTCCATTGCCGTGATGCTTGCTTCAATCCATAAATGGACCTTTGAAGTTTGCATACACGGTTTGAAATTGTGGATTCACGAACCCCTCGTGTTGCTTCATATATGTCTTCATCTAAGCGAACATTTAAGAAGGCGGTTTTGACATCCATTTGCCATATCTCATAGTCATAGTATGCCGCTATAGCTATGAGAATTCTAATAGCTCTAATGTCCGCTACAGGAGAAAAGGTCTCCTCGTAATCAATGCCATAAGTTTGAGTAAAACCTTGCGCAACTAGACGAGCTTTATAGACGTGTACATTGCCATCCATGTCAGTCTTAATTTTATAGAGCCACTTACTTCCAACCACCTTGGCATTTAGAGGTAAGTCAACCTCTATCCAGACTTCATTTTCTCTCATGGATTGCATTTCCCCATTCATTGCAACCTGCCATTTTTCCTTATCAGGACTTGCCATGGCAGCTTTATAACTAGTAGGCTCTCCAAGATCTCCTAACATAGTTTCCTCAACCTCTACGTTAAGACATAGGCGTTCGGTGCACGTGTAGACCTTACGGATCTCTGAACGGAATCACTTCAACTTCCGGTGGAGGACCCACCTATCGTGTTCTCACAGGAAATGCGTTAGTGTTTTCGAAGGTAATGCATCTTCTTGATCATCTTCCGGATCATAAACTCTCCCACCGAATTCTTGAGATACGAGACCTCTTTCAAGAAAATCTCCATACCTAGCAACAATTACTTTATTTTCGGTTGGATAGTAAAAGTAGTAACCCATAGTTTCCTTAGGGTATCCTACTAAGATACACTTCTACGATCTTTGTTGGAGTTTATCTGCTTGAGTCACGTCTAGCGTCGCCTCGCAACCCTGCACCTTTAAATAAGACAAAGTTAGGAGCTTTACCATGCCATATTTCATATGGTGTCTTATCAACCTTCTTTGTGGGAACCATATTTAGAATGCGAACAGTGATTCCAAAGCATAATCCCAAAAGGATAAAGGTAGAGTGGTAAGATTAAACATAGATCGTATCATGTCCAACAATGTACGATTTCTTCTCTCGGATACACCATTTTGTTGTGGAGTATATGGAGAAGTGAGATTCTGGACAATTCCATTCTCACTAAGTAATCTTTAAACTCTTGGCTTAGATACTCGCCTCCTCTATCGATCGAAGAGCTTTAATATTCTTTCCCAATTGCGTTCTACTTGACTTTGAAAACCTTAAATGTTTCAAACACCTCATGTTTATGAACATAACCATAACGATTGAAATCATCGGAAGGTTAAGAAGTAGCTAGCACCTCTCTTTGACACATGTCTAAGTGGTCCACACATCAAGATGAATAAGACCAAGTAGATCGAATCCTCTCCATATTGCTATGAAAAGGTTTTTCGTCATCTTCCCGATATGCATGACTCACATTTATCAAATGAATCATCATTGATATTTTGCAAAAGCCCTTCTTGTTGCAGCTTATGCATGCGAGCCTTGCCTATATGAGCAAGTCTACAATGCCAAAGATAAGAAGAATTCAAGTATAACTTTATCTTCTTGTTAATGCTAAACATTGAATTATTATTATTGTTAGATTCATTTCCAATCACATCAATTTCAAACACACCATTCACAGTAATTGCTTTAAAATAAAATACACCATTTAAAGAAACATCAATTCCATTACGTGAAATAGTATGTTCAATAACAGTACTAAGCCCGAAGGCAATACTAAACTAAACATTCCTATGGCTTCAACAATGTGACATAGCGCTTATTTCCCACGTCTGATATTGCTCCCCATAGGCAAGCTTCCTCCACTCTAAACCCACAGAGTGTATTACAAATGTGAATACCACAACCAAAGATCATATACCGTGAATTTTTATGATTTAGAATAAATAATTCAATGACAAATAAATTACTCAAGAACCGCCACCGAGGACCCGTCATACTTCATCTTATTTGCCCGCAATTCATCAAGATAGAGCACAATTTCTCTTCCAATGCCCAACGCCTTACAGTGGTGGCATGCTTGATCCTCTTTAGATTTTCCTTCCTAGGATTAGGGTTCTTCTTGGGTTGAGGTTGACAGCCATCACTGCTTGCCTTTGTCAACCTTTCCCTTACCCTTCCCTTCTTGTTGTTCGCACGCGGTTTTGGCTTATTTATCCTTCCACCCCGAATAGCAAGTACCGGCGGAGGAACCTTTGAGGCAACCCTTTCTCATAATAAATAAGCAATGCGTGTAGGTCAAGAATCGCCTTCCCACGCACGCATATTGAAATTTCGACAAAACCATTAAAATCCTTGTTAAGGGATCTATTAATCGATTCACGACCATGTCATCATCATAAGTTTTGCCAAGTGCCTTGAGTTGATCCATGTATCCTTTAATTTCCAATACATGAGCACTTACGGGTTTACCCTCTCCCGCCTACAATCGTAATGCGTCGGTCAAGTCATAAATCTCGACGGCACCGGTTTCTCAAACATAGTTCAAGTTCATTGAGCATATTATATGGGAAATAATGTTCGAACTCGCTTTGAAAGAGCGATTCCATCGTTCCCAACATAATACAAGCCACATCATTATGACGCTTATACTCAGCTTCCACTGTCCTTTTCACTTGAGTAGTGGGACCAGATGGTTCAACGAGGCAAGGTTCATAAAGATATTTCAACCGGTCAAGAACTCTACGCACAATTCTCAAAGAGCGGTGCCAATCATTGAAATTCTTAGAGCGATCAACTTTCTCGATCAAAAAGTTTTGAACGCAAATTTAGAGCGATGTTAGTGTTATCGTTGTTTTGAGCCATTTCTACGAAAAAGTTCAAGTATTAGTATTTTCGATAATACACTTTTCAAGAAACAAATATACCCAACGGTAATATAAACATATAATTTTCTTGAAAACTAGGATCCAAATTATCATAGATTCATTACATTAGTTGATCTGCTAGTAACGAAAGCATATAATAAGGTAATCTGTCGAACATTAATTGGCAAACAATTTCCAACTCCTAGATCATTATGGGATTTATATTTTCCAACGCTATTGCAAATATAAACATGTTTCATCCCATCTTATGCCATTGAGTCCGTGTCTCACTTCCTACTCAACTTAAGTGTCTAACTTAAAGAACGCAAATATGTCCATGTAAGGTCCGACTTTACATAGAGATTTACCTCTCCATCACAATCTAGCCAAGCATCGTCATGACGTAAATTGCAACTTCAAGTGTTCCTTTTAATTAGATGACATATAACTTAATTTAAAAGGGTACTATTTTTGATTTTATGTGGTCAAATCAAATATGTACAAAGATGTCATGCATTCATCTTGTAGCATAAATTTAATAAAAAACTTTTTATTACAAATTCATAAAGATCAAATTATCAAAGTCTTGACTGAGGTATTGGGTTCACCAATCAAGGAATTTAGTGTTAATTATCGTCCATTATACCGTACTTTTGCATAAGTGTAAACACTTAGTGTTTTGGGTAATTACCACCGAAGTGGAGCATGGAATTAAAACTAATTCGCCCTTAAGATGAGTTTGCACATTTTATGGCTTACTAAGTAGCTCCATTTGAACTTACAGGGGAAGAGGACCGGTAGCGCAAAGCATAACCTAAGACATCCTTTCGGTGTGATTGTGCGCACTTCTTTATTAACCCCTTTATAGTTCATTCTAGTGGGTGAGCCGTTCGCACCATTTGTACCAAAGTCACCAATCAATTAAACTATTGAAAACTTAACTCTTCCAAAACAAATCAAATTTCACCATTGTTTAGTCCGTATTATTTTTTATTCAAAATTACCCTTTATGTAAAAGCTGCTCTAACATAATAAACAAACAAGTAATAAATAAAAATAAACTACTAAAAATAATGCATACATAATAAACAATTTATACGTGTAAACAAGTAGCCACACGCAACTTATTCGATAAAACCCTATTAATAATCAATATCTAGGTTAAATTAATGTATATATTAATTAGGGCTTTCACTCTCAATTGAGAGTGAGCCACATACATCGACTAATCGATTATGTAAACCCTTAATTAATAATATATCAAATTGCACATAATTGATTCATTAATATATATAATTGAGTCTTCCCAATTCAAGATTTATCGTAAATAAATATTCTTAACAATTAAACTATATCAAAGTAACTTATCCATGACCAACATGCATGTATAATCATGGATACCATAACAATTATACAAATAAGTCACAAGATCGCATATAAAAATTCCATGACACATAACAAATTATTCATGAATTAATCACGTAACCAATATATTAATTCTAGGTTTTAATAAGGTTAGCAAACAATTTTCAAAACAATAAAAAATTTATACATGTGTCGACACAAAAAAAATAGGGGTACGCCCCAATTCTTAAAGAAAATCGACCAAACAATAAATTAAACATAAACCCTAGATTAACATATCAAACAACATACAAGTATTTGTTTTATTACGCGTTTATGTAATTAATTACTCACTAAAAACCAATGACTCGTGATGCCACTGTTGGAATTAGATAACATGACATTCAAATAAATAACCACAAAACATCAAAGTAATCTAGCGGAAACGTATAGGATTTATTAACAAATAATTAATTAACATAAAAGAATATGCATACCTTTTCTTGATTCTAGCCGAACAAGAATCAAATCCGCAAACTAGCAACGGATGAACCCTAATTTGATTTAATTAGGATTATGTGAATTACCCCTTACCGTTTTGTAATTCAATCAAAGAATAATAACAAAAGTATGTTATTACCACGCTCAGACACACGCACGTTAAACCGAATTAAAGTAATGCTAGTTTTATTAAACCAAACAACTTGATATTGAAAAGGTTTGGATCGACACCCATGAGGTTGTACGATCGGTTTGGAGAAGAAACACACAAAACAATTTTAGTGTTAGAATGAAGACAAGAGATACAAAACAAGACCACTGGCAGATATATACCCAAGAAACTCATGAACAAGTTGGAGTTTGTTTCCTTGTTTCCTTGGCCAATCGGTTTGGTGTGTCCCCAAGGGATTCCGGAAACTTTCAAACTTTGCAATCTATTCCTTTTCCAAATACCTTTAACGCCCGTTAGTCCATTACATTAATTACTTAACGTCCGTTAGTTATTTCGTTTAATAAATAAATAAATACAACATTTATATTTAATTATTTAACTTTAATTCTCATACGTAAAACGTGCAATCCCGTGGTCTCAAGTTCGATCCTAACTCACGTCTACTAATTTATATCCATAAAACTAACAACTTGTCATTTCAATCCCAAATGTTGTTTCATAAACATTTGGGTATAAATTCTTTGATTGTAAAGAGAAAAAAGTTAATATGACGTTGAGATGATGGTAATGACTAATGAATACGATTTTGGGGTCTTCTTATTCCCGGCCGAAGTTGATAGTGAAATTGGTTATCAAGAGAAAAAAAATGTTGTTGCGCTGAGTTGACGGTAATGTAGTCCGTAGTAATCAATGCGTTCTTCATCTAGCCTAATTCTTCAGTACTGTTACGAATAAAATAATGTAGTCAGTAGTACCGTTGCATGAAAAGTGATAAAAAGGACATAAAGTTTACCCGTTAGATCTTTGCAAAAGTTTTACTAGGATCCCAATATTTATGGGAATTACTACTAAATTTACACCATATTTCCTGATGAACTCTTTAAATTTACCAAAACTGGCCATTTTTATGTTGGCGTGATGTGACTTCGTCACAGTCTTTGACTATCTCAAACTTTATTTTATGCGTTTGGCTTTTTTCTGAAAAGATATTGAGAGTATTTGATTATTTATGAGTATAATAACTAAATTTAAAATCTGGTAAAGCAACTAAGTTGATTTGAGATACATTTCTAGCTAAACATTTTTCCTTGAAAGCCAAGTTAGAGCCCATCATACCACCTCTCAAAGCCAAGTTAATATGAACCTGGTTTTGAAATGAGGCCCTAGATGAAAGAACTTTTCATATGCGTATCTTACATGAGATGCATACATATATAGTTAAAGTCATACTGATATAATTGGATGGTCTGAGTTCGAGGTGATGATGGTTTATATAAAGGGAGTAAGGCGGGCTACCTCTCAGCCTCGCATGACAGGCAAGTTGAGAGACCTCACTAATAAAGTGTCATCACTTGAAATTGTTAAAAATTAAAGGAAAAATGTGTTGTCTTCCTACCTGTGACCCAACACGGGATGTCGGGATGCCTTATCAAATCAAATCCAACAAAAAGAGAAGTAGCGGTATCTTTCTTTCCATCACGAAAGACACCCGAGTCCATACGTAATAAGCTAGCAGTCTAGCACAAGTTGGCTTCGGTTGAGATTAAGGTTCATTTTTTTGTTGTGTTAGGTCCACAAGCTTAGTTAATAAGTGCGCCCTCAAACTTCTGGTTATGTGCCTTACTTCGAGTTCTAATGCTTTCCATATGTGTTGCGGCATATCATAGGATCACGAATATGGTATGTTTCGCTTGAAAGGGATCATGGTAGTAGGTGGGTGTCTAGTCGCATAAATTTGACTTAGTAAATCATGTTTCTATCATACGATCGGTAGAATAGTCTTGAAAAGGACCGCCATTGGTGATCATCATCATGAGAAAGCATATACATCACCTTGTTACTCTAATATAAGAAAACGAACCACTTAATTTCATCGCATTGGCCGTAGGATTTTACTAGTGCTTCTTACCTTTCTATAATTACCTGGTGATGTTTTATTCTGATGTACTAAATTTTTTGTTTAACAGGACCTCACTATTGTTTCTTTTTCTTGTTATACGTATATCTCAACTAACTACCTAAGTCTCTTCGCAACTAATGAAATAACGTTTTCTTGATGATCCACATGTATTTCTACTAATTCGTCCCCAACACATGATGTGTGATTGCCGTATGCTTCTTGTTCTTCATTGCTAACTACAAGAAATCTAGAAAAGGGTCATGTTATTACCAATTCTCGATCACTCAATTTTTCATTGTTCTAGCTTGTGTACATATATAAAAGTAATTTGCAGCCCAAGCCAACACGGTTAAAATGAAAGTGAATTGTCTTTAATTGGAAAGAATCACTTACCTAAGCATATGCTTGAGAAATATGTCGGGTAACGTCAATCGTTTTCCAATATCTTACTGAAAGCATCTACAATGCATCAAGTCTACTTGATGCATTTAAGGCTTTCTTCCACAATTAATGAATAATCTACAATGCATTTAATGTATAATGCATTTAATGACTAAAGTTTGAAAAAAAAGACTTGGGGTTCACCAAGTCTTTGAAGAAAAACTTTAAAAAAAGCTTTTAAATCAATGCAAAAAACCCCTTAAAATGAATTTTTAAAATAGTGAAAATCTTTTGACAACTTGACCTATTGTGGATGCTCAACTTGTTGGTTTTTTTGTCAAATACTTTAGGTTCTACAAGTCATTTTGCAAAAAGTCTTTGTCAAATCTTTATTTCAATGTTTCAAATGGCTCAAATAGCTTTTTCAAATAATTAAAAGTCGTGTGTAAAACTTACTTTCAGATGCTCTGAGAATTACTTGCATTATTCCATGCTTAGCATGTCGTGTAGGTGTGCAATTGGCCGTCCAAGGCTCGACTCAAGAGTGATAATAAGAAGCAAGATTCTATGAAGCCTCGTCGGTTAGTCAAACACTTTATAATTATACTATCAGGATACCCGTACGATATGACGATGGGTATCCCATGACTAAATTTTATGGGCATACTTCATTGCTAACTACAAGAAAACTATAAAAGGGTCATGTTATTACCAATTCTCGATCACTCAATTTTTCATTGTTCTAGGTTTTGTACATATATACAAGTAATTTGCAGTACAAGTCAACACGGTTAAAATGAAAGTGAATTGTCTTTAATCGGATAGAATCACTTACCTAAGCATATGCTTGAGAAACATGTCGGGTAGCGTCAATCGTTTTCTAATATTTTACTGAGAGCATCTACAATGCATCAAGTCTACTTGATGCATTTAATGCCTTCTTCCACAATTAATGCATAATCTACAATGCATTTAATGTATAATGCATTTAATGACTAAAACTTGAAAAAAGACTTGGGGTTCACCAAGTCTTTGAAGAAAAACTTTTAAAAAAGCTTTTAAACCAATGCAAAAAACCCCTTAAAATGACTTTTTGAAATAGTGAAAATCTTTTGACGACTGACCCATCAGACGCCGATCTTCCGACATTGTTTTTTTGTCAAATACTATAGGTTCTACAAGTCATTTTGCAAAAAGTCTTTGTCAAGTCTTTATCTAAATGTTTCAAATGGCTCAAATAGCTTTTTCAAATAATTAAAAGTCATGTGTAAAACTTACTTGCAGATGCTCTGAGAATTACTTGCATTATTCCATGCTTAGCATGTCGTGTAGGTGTGCAATTGGTCGTCCAAGGCTCGACTCAAGAGATAAAAAGCAAGATTCTATGAAGCCTCGCCAGTTAGTCAAACACTTTATAATTATATTATCAGGGTACTCGCATGATGTGACGACGTGTATCCCATGACTAAATTTTCTGGTCATACTTTTTTTAACAAGTAATTTACGAATAACAATAACTTTAGTTATTATAGTAGTGTAATTGCAAAAAGTTAAAAGGCTATGTGATTGTCAAAAGTTTATAGATGATTTAAATGGGTAGTATTAATATAGAGGCGTTATGAGTTTAATTTAATATTTTCTAGATGTAACTTTTATTTGTGTGTATTTAACAAGTTTATTGAAATTTTCGTAATTGTGCAGTGTGTGGTGAATTTTAAGTTCTTTCTATTTAGGGAATGGCCTAAATGCTTTATATAGTGGTATAGATGTAAAAAACGTAATTCAAAAATTTACTCACATATATAGTATATTAGCTACAGGCTCATCCGTTAGGCGGCTAACTTCAAGAAATCTTCAAAATAAAAATTAATAGAATAGTTTTTAATATATTATTAGACTATTAAAAAGAATGACATGTTTCATGTTTGCAGTTTATATGTATAAAAAAGAATTACATCAAATGTTTCCGGTTATATCAGTTGGCAAGTGTTATTTATAAATGTACTATAAATAAACTATTCAAATGAACATGTGTGTGAGTATGCGCCTAATTCTGTTGGCATGTGTTATTTATAAATGTACTTAGGAATCTCATCAACGATTTAAGGTTAAGAGCATAACGTATCATGACAAAGTTTTGCTCTTCATTTAGGTCCCACGGGGTGCTATATTATCATAACACAACCACTTCAAAATACCTCCTCTATCATAACACAACACAACCTCTTCATTTGGATACCACCACTTCCAATTTAATTTTCTTTTCAACGTTTATATGTTTTGTCGTATGCATTCCAATGTTTATATGTTTTGTCGTTTTTTCGTAAATGCACAGGCGAGCTTGGCACGACGAGAGGACGGCGGCGAAGGACGATGGTGTGGCGGCGAGCGTGCTACGTATGCACGATGAGCTCATCTCGTCGTCATACTTGATGCTCTAAGGGCCTTCAGTGTGCGCCTAAAGTCTTTCCGTACCGTTCAAAAGAAAAAAACTTTTTGTACTCAATAAAATGGTAAATTGCAAATTCTGTCCCATATGTCACCCGAAAATGCAAGGATTACCCCGAGAAGAAATTTATTGCAAAACAACCACTAATGTTTTCATTTTTGCAAAACAGCCACCGAAAGGCACTGTTTGCTAACGGTCATTAGTTCTCCCGTTAGTCAAGGGCATAAGAAATAACTAATGTACCCCTTCATCTTCAGACACAAACCTCATTGGCTCCACTGCCCTAACTCGTTACCACATTATCCCGACCACCTATTCACATTACTCACAATCTCGTTCCACTTTACGCTTTAACTTATAGTTTTGGTTATAGTACATCGATCGCCCTTGCATCTGCATAATACGGTAAGAACATAGTGCATTTTCCTGTTTACTTAAATTTTGTTCTTGGTTTTTATAGAAGGTACATTTGTTGTTAATGTTATGGGGTTATAGTTACAAGTGGTCCTATGGCAAATTTTAAAGAAGTAGAGGTGGATAATGAAACCGAAGAAGAGATTTTCGACTTCTAAGAGTGGCACACGTGGTAGTGATTCAGAGGATTTGGATTATAATCCAAAGAATGATGAAGTGTTTGATGAGGATGATGAGCATATACTTGAAGATTTTCCTGTAAGTATGAATGATTTCAATGTAAATCTAGACCCTAAATATGATTTAAGTATACATGCTTTTAAGGATTATTCAATGCTTAGAGAATATGCCTAAGAGTTGGTTAATCAAAATCTAGGCACAACTGTTAGGATTGATGTACAACTAGAACCAAATTCAAAGTCTTCAACAAGAAATTGTAAAAGGGTGTACGTGTGTTTAGGAGCTCTGAAACAAGGTTTCAAAGCTTGTGGCATAGAAATCTTAGTATGCTTCATGCAGGTCCTATTTTTGCAAAGCTTCTAACAGCAGTTGGGGTTGATGCAAACAATGGGATTTATCCAGTAGCATATGTTGTAATTGAAGCAGAAAATAAGGTATTTTGGTGTCGGTTTTTGAAATTACTTGGAGAAGACCTTGGTATAGAAACCAACTTCAATTTCACTTTCATTTCTGATAAGCAAAAGGTACATATTTTATTGTATAATTTGTCATATATTTTAGGCAAAAATGCATATATATTCCTCCCAAAGTGAATAATCGCATATATATCCTTTGTACAAGTTTTTTATGCACATTTTACAATGATTTTTATGCATGCTTTGGATATATATGCAATTTTGCATTTTCGTAAGGATATATATGCAAAAGCCCCATTTTATGTAAAATGAGAACAAGTACAGTTTTAATCCTATCCTTAACCTTAACTGTTCACATGGACTGATACAAGCCATTCCAAGTGTGCTTCCAAGTGCTGAACACATGTTCTGTGTTAAGCATATTCAATGAGAATATGAATTCACAATTTAAAGGAGGTGTTTAAAAGGACATGATTTGGAATGCAGCTAGAGCCACTACTGTTGTTCAATTCAACAAAGAGATGGCTCATCTTAAGTCATACAATTTTGTTGCCTATGATTGGTTGATCAAGATTCCAGCTGAAGAATGGAGCAAATCACATTTTTCAGGTAATTAACTAACTTACAATGGACAAAAGCATACTACTAATTGGTCATATACTTATGTAGTATGTGATTTGTTTAACAGGCAGAACCCAATGTGATCTACTCTTAACCAACATATGTGAGGTGTTCAATAGGAAATTATTTGATGTCAGAGATCAACCCATCATTACTTTTCTTGAATGTATCAGAGAGTACTTGATGAAGAGGATTGTAGTAGTTCAAAAAGTGATAGAAAAGAATGTTGGACCACTTACTCCTACTGTGACAGCCATGTTTGATGCTATCAAAAACGAATCTAGTGATTGCGTTGTTGATTAGATTGAAGGTTCTTTATATCAAGTAATTGTGCCTTACAAGGATTAGTGTGTTATTAGCATGGATAGAAGGGAGTGTTCTTGAAGGAAGTGGGAGCTGACTTGAATACCATGTAAACATGTCGTTGCTGCAATATACAAGATGAACGAGAATGGAATGGGAGTTGGTATACCTGAAGAGTGGGTTCATGCTGCTTACAGACTAGAAACATGGGCACATGTATAATCATTCAAGATCAACTTATGTAGTGGCAGAGAATTGGCCAGTAGTTGAGTTTAAAATAGTAATAATACCACCTATTTACAAACCCCAAGTTGACATGCCACCAAAGAAGAAGAAGAAGTCAGTTAATGAGCTTGCAAATCAAAGTTGTTAAATTATTATGCAGTGATCTTTGAACAATAAGAATTTTATTAACTTTTATGTCTTTTGGATTATAAGTATTAACTCTAGTAGATGCAAGGCATTCTTACCATTCACAATTTTCATGTAATAATTGTATTTTTATTTAGTGTTTGGTAAATTTGATGTGTATATGTTTGTTTAATCATGTTATGTTTGTTAAGTATGATCTTCTAAAGTCAACTGTCATGTAACGTATGTGTTGGAATCGCCCCTAACTCGTAAATGGAAAGACATTGACGGGATTACATTTTCTATCTTTGTTAGCTTAAACACATGGGCTTATTATGTCATTTAGTCATAGTTGTATGTGTTTAGGTATAAATACCCTCCTAGACTTTCCTAGGAGGGTAAGACTCCTAGTGTAATTTTCATCCTTCATTAATAAAACACACATTAGTTTTCCCTTCTCTCTATAGTTTCTCTCTCTAACTTGAAGATGGTGTTCTTCCAACTTCCTAGACCTCCCGATTCACCATATCAACCAAATAATCAGTCCTACATTGGTATCAAGAGCCAGGTAGGTTTCAGTTATGGTTGATTTGCGTGATGTTGTATCTTGTCAAAAAGTTGATTCTTGCAAATATGTTTTACAAAGTTTTAACCTTTCTTGAAATTTTCTTGGGTTTAACAGTTTTTTTGGAAAGTCATGTGTATCCTTATGGTCAAACAGTCACGTCTCTTTATCAGGTTTACAAAGTTGTTTTGTGTCATTTTTCTGTCCAAACAACTTTATGTTAAAATATCATTTTCTTGTGACTTGTCTTTGTACCATAACCATGAAAAATGGTCAATATCAATATGGTCTTGTGGTCAAAAAGGGTTAAAGAATAGTCCTTATGTCTTCTTCTGGGTTACTATGAATCTGGACAAATTTTTTGTCAGAATACATCGCCGGAAAAAAGTAAACACGGGTCAAAACCCTAATAATACGCCTATGGACACTCTTACGCGTAAAAACTTACGATTAAGAAATTCTTACGCCTAAGAAAAAGTTACGCATAAGGGACTTTTTTACGCGTAAGAAGTTACGCATAACTATTTACGCTTAAGACATACTTCTTACGCATAAGGTGTGTTACTCATAAGATGCTTACGCGTAAGGTTTAACACCAAGAACATTTCTTACGCTTAAGGTTAAGAAGAAGAAGAAATTTTTCGAATACAGAAATGTTTTACCCGTAAGTATGACATAACCTTATGCGTAAACTGCAACATGACCATGACCAAACCAAATACCAACATGACTCTTATGTGACTTTAGTTTGTATCAACATCACAAGTCCAAGGCTTCAAGAAAAATAAATCGTGGCTGTGATTAAAAGGATGTCACCACTGCCAAATTAAAACCTATCCAAACTCAACCAAATCCAAAAACTAACCTAATCCCACCTCCTCCAACTCCATCATACATCTCAATCAAGACTCAGATTTAAAAATAAAATAAAATAACAACTAGATCTCAGTTTTCCTTTTTCATGCACTCAAAACCTTTACAAGATCATTCGCACGAAAAGGTTATCATCATAGATCTTTGATGCTTTCCGAATATAAAGAAAGTTTAATAACAACAATGTTATTCTCTTTCTTAAATTCGTTGACCGAAAAAAAAAAAAAAAAAAAAAACATGTGACGGACCTACTTTGACCCTCCAAAGGATCTTGAAGCACTTAAAGTGCTTTTTGATTCGCCTTGAACCGAATATTTCAACAAAGGTCACGGTTAGGATGTGTAGTATTTGTATTCGGCCTTTATAAAAATAGCAAAGGCATAAATTATCTTGTGCTTCGTATGTTGTTGATAGATGGTTGATGTTACAAGGTTTTATTTTTATGATAAGTTGTTTTTTTTTTACGATTTGAGATTTGAGGTGAGATGTTAGAGAAGTGGGAGTAGTTTGGAGAAAGCGGCGTTATATTTGACGAGTATATTCTTAGGTTTAGGTCTAATTGTGAGGTTGAGAGCAGTTTTATCACAAATTCACAACCGGATTGTAATTGAAATTGATTGGGCATTGGATCGGATGGATATATTGGTGGGCCAGAGTTATTTCGTTATGGATATATTGGATCGAATTGTGCAGTATTTGTATTTGTTATTTATGTACCACTTGATATAATCAAGAGTTATTTCGTTATTTGTGACATAGATTGTATTCGGGCTTTATTCGGACTTGATACTCACATATATTAATTGGGTTGAATGATGGATCACACAAAAACGTTGGACTTACAAAGAAATGGTCATCCGAATTTTTGGTTACATAAATTTTGGATACATTTAAGTATATTGATTATGAGTGGTATTTTGGTTCTTGCAAAGTTTTCACGGGGATACATTTTCTTTTGACAAGATCGGGAAACCATTATCAAATTCATTTAAACCGTTAACGAATGCTAGTTTTGGGCATTTAACCGCACGATGTGATTACGGCGAGAATTTATTATTATTTATTTGAGGTTGAAGTGGGATATCACGGGTGCGTGTACTTAGTATCTGAAGATATCGGGGTTGGCTGGATGCATGATTCTTCGAGATCCTTGTTCAAGCTTTAACCATTACGAATGACAAAGACTTGAGTTATCTACTTGAACCTGATGTAAGGAGTTACGTTATTGTGCTCACAGTTTATAACTATCACTTTTAAGGAGTTACGTTGTTGTGCTCAAGTGTCACACTAAGGTGTGGATAATTTGAGAAACTTTAAGTTTACCATTTTTTGATTGCCATAAGAAAAAGGGTTCTTCGTCTGACAATAGTGCAAGTTTAAGTCACAAGTTCGGGTTGTTTTACTTCAGTCTCAAGTTCGTCATATTGAGTTTTCTCCATCGAGAGTCGCTACAAAAAGTCGCCGAATGATAATGGGGTCGGTAAAAGAAGTTAATGAGAAGAGTATAAACGAGCGAGAAGTCTTATCGCCAGCTGATTCTCACGAGATATTTATGGTACTTCACACTTGTTCGATTAATTGAACATACATGGTTTCATTGTCTCCAATTCATCATCAACATACGTGGTGTATGATTCGATTCATTGAAAATATCGGGGAAGAGAGTGTAAGTGGTGTTTGCTTCCTTGATGTTTTTGGATTTTTTCGAAACCCGCTTCCTTCATGAATTTCTTCAATTAAGGGAAGAAATGAGACGATATGTGGTTCAAATTTCTTACTTTGGTGTTATCGCCTCACTTTCACGAGTTATCGTGTGTGAAGTTACCTAAATAGGATGTTATGATGCCTTGCACACGGTCATTTTATCGAGTAACCGATATTCACAAGTGATTATTATTCGATAGACCACAACATTCGTGGGGAAGTCGTTTCATCTCGTCTTCGCGGATTGTTTGGTGTGAAGCATCTACATATGTGAGAAGATCTTGTTGATTTCTTGCATGTTACCCCGAACGGATTTTCCACAATAAGTCGATTTACTTGTGCTCATCTACAAATTCATTGCAGATCGAAAATTTCAAAAGTTAGAAGAAATGTTCACTACATCAAAGTTTCAATCAACAAGACGGTTGTCGGTTTGGGAAGTGATTTAGAAACTTCGCCAAAAGAAGTGTACGGAGAAGCTTCTAATGACATGCAACATGATTTGGGGAAGTTAATCCAATTCATACATATTACATCATTTGCCTACAAGTGAAGAAAACGGTTCTCAAGTCGAGGTACAAGTAGAAGACAAAGAGCGTAAACTTTCATCATCCTCAGCATTTGAAGAGCTTATGAAGACCTTTCTTTGTTTGTTTTTTTATACTTGTAGGAAATGTTGTAAGTAATCCCTTATGTCGTCCCATTGGGGGAAGATTGTTGGAATCGTTCCTAACTCGTAAATGGAACGACATTGACGGGATAACATTTTCTATCTTTGTTAGCTTAAACACATGGGCTTGTTATGTCATTTAGTCATAGTTGTATGTGTTTAGGTATAAATACCCTCATAGACTTTCCTAGGAGGGTGAGATTCTTAGTGTAATTTTCATCCTTCATTAATAAAACACACACTAGTTTTCCCTTCTCTCTCTAGTTCTCTCTCTAACTTGAAGATGGTGTTCTTCCATCTTCCAAGACCTCCCGATTCACCAAATCTACCATAGAAACAATCCTAACAGTATGTAAGGTGGGTATTTGGTTGGAAATCGTGCAAATGCTCATGGATACACTCATGCCAAACACCCCTTTATCCAATGTAGTCAAAACTCCCATTTATTTTGTGCATTTGCAGACTATCTGAAATGCATCAGTGGAAATGTTAGACTAATTGGTATGCATATTGGTCTAGTATGTTGCATCAATTTTATTGATGTAAATGTTGATGTTAATATAGGTTCACTTTAGCAATTTACAACCAAACATAGATTAGTAACATAAAGAACCAAAATTTTATTGATCATAATAGCTGTTGACAACTATTACAAATTTCCCTATCATCTAAACATACAGTTAGCTAGAACTACAACTTTCCCTATCATCCCTTTCCTTCCTTTTCTTCCTTTCATTTAGATGTTTAAACACAACTTCAAGATTTTTAATCCTCGTTTCCAAATCATCAACCTTTTATAACTCGGTATCTGCAGCCTCTTCTCCTTCGTAACATCCAAAAGCTTTATAGTAGTACTTATGTTCCCTCAGCCAATTCAAAATCTTTTCTCTTAACTCCTTAGAAAATAGTAGTCTAAAACTTTTGCCCACTCATCTTCATAAGACCCAATGTACAAATCCTTCTCATTATCATTTTTTTCCATCGTTAGTGGTTTGGTTCATTGGGATTATGTGTGTTTTAGGGGAAAACAGGGTTGGAGATTTGGGATATGTGTGTGTATGGTTTGGTTCATTTAAATAAGCGGGATAGATACGGAAATAAATAGTCCCCGGGTAATCTCTGCAGTTGCCATGTGTTTTAGGTGGGAAAGGGACGAAACACGTAAAGATAAGTTAGGACGTTGCAAATTTTGTCCTTGAAATCATTTATACACTGGCAGGAAACAAGTGAAATATCGATAATACCCTCAGGGGTGGGGCCATGTAACGGGAGAACTAACGCCCATTAGCAAACAGTGCCTTTCCGTGGTTGTTTTGCAAAAAAAAGGAAACATTAATGGCTGCTTTGCAACAAATTTGTCTCGCGATTATCCTTGCGTTTTTGGGAAACTTTAGGGACATAATTTTCAATTTAACCTCAATAAAAATATCATCAACGATTTTGAGCAAGTAATTCTAGAAATAAAAGATGAAAATGAAGATTCACTTATTATTAACTGAGACTTTGTAACGTTTCTCATGTAGCTATGTAACTTGCAATAAAGAAATAAGGCATAGATCTCTAACACATGTTGCAACATGCAATATGTCACACCCCGCTAAGAGCGGAAACACGAGGTGTAACGAAATGTAACATCGCATAAGATAATAGAACAACACCATATACGATTTAAGAAATGGGTTTGATGAGTGGCCTTTTACTCATCATTTTAAGCCCGAAAAACCCACGAAAACGTCTAAAAACACGGAAATATAACCAATTATACTGCAGATATCCTTGGAATGTGTTTTTATGTGTTTCAGGTACAAAGGATCGAAAACAGGGCAAAAAACGGACAGAAATGAGCTCGGATTGGAAAATGTGATTTGCAGATGGAGCCGGAAGCGGATTTTCTATATTTTCAGAGCACGGGATACATTTTTGGGAGTGAGCTTGGGTAATCAGATGAAAAACCTAACCCTAAATCCATATTACCAATTTACCCTTTTCCCGAACCCAAAATTTCCAACTTACCCTTAAAACATTTTTCATTAAAAACAATTATTTTATTTAAAACCATTTTTTTATTTACAACACTTATTTTTATTAAAAACAATTTTTGTTAAAAACCATTTTTTTATACCAATTACTTTTCTTAAACTTTATACATATACAAAATAACCTTAAAACCTTAAAATCCTTTTAACAAAATACATATCCCCATCCAATTGAACCTTCCCCTTCTTTTTTCCCTAAACCCAGAACAAAATAAAACCTCACCCAAAGCTTTTACCCGCCAAAATTACTTGTCTTCTTCCCCTAATGTCACAATCTCACATTGATAACCATGAACTTCTCCAACCCCACATCCCACATGGCTCTCATTGCCATGTTGGCAATCCTAAATGGCCTCATTGGTGCTGAGATAAAGACACAAGATGTATGGTTGTGATGTCCCAGCTTGGTGCCCAAGCTAAATCCAACGGCTGTGGTGGTTCCTATGTGGCAAAAGCTCACTTTGGCTCATCTCTCTCTCACAAAAGAAACACAACAATGACAGCAGCAAGAGGACAGAAATATGAGGACCCAAGTTTAGGCTTAGTATATAAATAGGAAATATGTAATCTTGGAAAACTTGTCTAGAATTTTTAAGTTCTAGTTCCAATTTTAATTTCATTGTCATTTAATTTCATTGTAATTCTTAATTTTTAATGCAATTTAATTTCAGTTTTTTAGTCCAGTTTATTTAAAGTTATGCAGTTTTAATTTTGTTCTAAAATTCTGTTACTTGTGCTTCTGAAGTGTTTGTTAAAGTTGTTAAAACTCATTTTAAGTTTGTGAAATTCATGCAATTTAGTTTTTTTTAAAGCTTTTATATCTCCATTCTTAAAACAGGTTCAAAGTTTTCTGCCTAAGGGAGTGTTTGGTATTGCATCACTATTGGGTCAAAAAAATCATTTTTGACCCATTATGGGTCTCAAATCAGTTTTTTTTTAGTCTTAACATAGTAATGTTTATTTTAATGTAGTGGTTTCAGCTAGCTTGTAGTTGCTAAATTAGTTTTAGAGTAGTTTTGCTTAAGAGACAAAACTGTCACTGCCTATTTTGAGCTTCAGTTTTAGGATAGGTAGGATTAGGATTAGGGGTTGATTTAAATTGTACAATAAGTTAGATGTGTGGTTTTCATGTTTTTCTGCTTTGTTGGGCATCTAGTGCTTATTTAGCTAGCTTAAATTACCTTAGAAACACCCCCTTGCTCATTTTGAATCTGCCATAAGTTTCAAAAGTCCCCAACAGCCCCTAGTTTTTGATTTTTAATTTCTTTATTTTAAGTCCTTTTGCTCTAAAATTTGGTACGGTTATTATTTGGTTGCTTATCTACTAGCTTGTATTTTTATTTTATTTTTTCTAATTTTTATTAACAGCTTTTTAAGCCCTCAAAACAGCCCCTAGTGGTCAAGCTTTCACCAATACAAAGATCCCACTTTGACTCCTTATGACCTTTTTAAGCTTGTCAAAAGCTTCTAAACTTGCTGAATTTGTTTCCTTTTATTCCTTGACATATGAATTATATCTTTTGTAGCTTGTTTGGTATTTTGAGCTTATATTTTAGCTTATTTTCAAGCTATGGAATGCCCTCTTGGGCTGTTTAGGACTGTGTAGTGCAGCAGCATTGGGATACATTTTAGGCCTTTTTGGCTTATTGAATTTATGCTTATTTGTAATTTCCTAGAGCTTTTAGGTTAGTTGATTAGGATTTACCATTTAGTTAGCTTATTTGATCTCTTAGGTAGCTTATTTAGTCCCTTGGTTCCCCTAGCAGACCCTACACAACCAAACTAAACCAATTGCTTATCTTAGTTTTTGTGCTTTCCAGGCTTATTAGTTAGCTTATTTGTGTTTAGATTAGCTTAGTGGATTTAGTTTTTAGTACTTAATTGCCTATTAGGTTTAGTAGCTTATGTGAGCTTATTTAGTTTTAATCAGAGGCATTTTCAGTTTCAAAAGCTCTTTAGTTAATCTGCTATCCTTTTCAGCCTATTTATAGCTTATTTTAAGAGTTTCAAAAAACGTTGTTGCCCTTGGGTCTTTTCACAGTTAAGTCTTGCAAGATCTATGTTTTAAATACAAAGTCCATTTTTAAGCTTATTTCATTTTAAGCTTTTCAACTGCTGAATCCAATAAGCAGTATATAAGTTTTTTATTTTTCTTAAACTCAGTTTAGTTTGTAGTATTTTATGTAATTTTTGCAGAATTTTCTAAAAATGTTTTATATTTTTTATTAATTAATTAGTTTAATTTAGTTTTAATCTTATTTAATTCGTAATAAATAATTTAAAAGTTGAAAAAATACCCGGCTTTTTCCTAAAATTATTTTTAGTCGTTTAGAATGTAGGAAAATTAGTTTTGCACTCGTAGAAGCATGAGAGTGTATGAACTTTGAATGCAACTCCGTGCAATGGATGATAATCACACAACAAAGTTTCATGCAAATACTTTGCTTAAACTTTCAAAGTTGTATGGACTACACAATGAATTTAGCCAAACTACAACATCGATTTAAGCGATTATATAAATGAAAATAGTTAATGACTAGCTAAATACCGTAAATTACAAATTAAACAACAATTTAGATTAATAGAACCTTAACACTATAACAACCTTGTACAACTTAGAAAAGTTATGACAAATCTTTGAGAGTCTCTTTTATTCAAAACATACAAACATATAAAAACTTAATAACAACCATGGGTGAAGCTAGATAGACTAGAGGGGTTCAGATGAACCCATTGAACAAGATTCTTTTTACGAGTATTATTTTCTTTTTATTGTTTTAACCCAAAATTAGTAGATTTAGCATTAATATTCATTTAAAATCCACTACTATCATATAGAAACGAGACTAAATTTAATTTTGGAACCACTCGAAAACAAGTCTCACTCCTCCCTATATTGTCAACCATCGAATAGAAACGGGTGGCAACCCGACTATGCATTGACAACTCAGA
Source organism: Chrysanthemum lavandulifolium (assembly GCA_022545495.1). NCBI lineage: Eukaryota > Viridiplantae > Streptophyta > Magnoliopsida > Asterales > Asteraceae > Chrysanthemum > Chrysanthemum lavandulifolium. Next base: position 130,515,934 of record CM040246.1, on the reverse strand, counting down.
CCACCAGAAACCTGAAAATGATCATTGGCATCGCGCGACATAAGGACATGTGGCGGGAAAAAATACACAATATTCTAAGATAATTACAAGCTAAAATGACCATGATTTTTGTTGAGACGACATTTGTCAACAAAAATAACTAAAAAGAACCCAAAAGACCATGTTTAAACTAGGATAACAGGGAGTAAACCACTTATTTTGAACTAAACCACTATTTAAACCACTCTTAAGCCACATGCATACCTAAGCCCGATATCGTGAATTAATGACCCAAACAATTGCCGCTACAAAACCATATTTCGAATTCTAAACTTGCGCTAACCTCAAATAACTTATTTTTTTATACTAATTGTATCGAAAAAGAGAATTCTTCAAGTCTCGTCGATAAAAGGGACATCATAACTGTGAAAAACTATAAGGGGGGATTGAATAGTTTTACACTTTTACCGATTAAAGCTTTGTTTTAAATTATTTAGATTGACTTATGTCAATCTATTTGAATGTGTATGTTGGATGTTGATAGATAGATATGAAAATGTGTAATGTAAAAGAGAAGAGTAAGAAACACATAACCACGACACAAGTGTTTATAGTGGTTCGGCTACAAGGACACCTTCCTTGCCCTACTCCACTCCCCGAGTCACCTACTCGAGAGTTTGTAAACACTACACGACACCAACTCCTTATGGCGGAGAAGCCTTCACAACGTCGCCTACTATTTTTCCGGTACTAGGCTAGACATCGGGTTCTTCCACAAGGTAGAAACACACCTATCACAACGTCGCATACCCTTTATCCGGTACTAGGTTAGATACCGAGTTCCATTACAATGGAGGAACTACTACCCAACACTACACAACACCTATCCCAAAGAAGACCCACTCGTTATTACAACATCATCAAGGATATCAATATCCTTGGATACAACCTATCTCTATTTGTACATCGATGCACCTAATCGATTATACGCCCTTGCCATCTTTCACTAATACCACTTGACTTGACTTCAAGGCATCCTTCACTAATGCCCTTGACACGGACGTTTGGCACCTTTCACTAATGCCTTCGCCTTAACTCCTTGGCATCATTCACTAATGCCTTGACACGGACGCTAAGCACCTTTCACTAATGCTTTCGTCTTGACTCTTTCGGCATCCTTCACTAATGCCTTGGACACAACACTTCTATGGAGGAAGAAAGAACTATCAACAAGAGAACCTCGATGAGTCTTGATGATGACGAAGCATGGCAACTCATGGACTTGAGCTTGCTCGACTTCAAGAGGTGGCGATCTCGCCTTTAAAAGGAACCTAGAAAATCACACAAAAACAAAAACACAAACTACATAGAGAGATCTTTAGGATCTGAGGTTAGAAGGTTTACAATACTTGGAGAAAGTATGTGTGGGAGTTGCAACCCAAAATGAAGAAATGGCTCACTATTTATAGAGGAATTATTGCTACTGTTCCACGGATCCCACGGACCCCTCACTTGAGGGATCCGTCCAGTGTAAACCTGGGATCCGTGGGATGCTCCTCTTTGCCCATGGGTTTTGGGTCATGGGTCATGGGTTATGAGTCATGGGTCCTAGACTTTGGACCATGGGTATCCAAGTAGATATAATGTATCTACAAGATGCAATGCATCTAGTCCATGGGTCATGGGTTAAAACCATGGGTCATGGATAATATCCATATATGACTTATGCATGATGTCATGCAATGGGTTATGGGTTATGCTCCATGGGTATGGGTCATGGACTTTGGGTTTTACCCAACAACATTCAATGTATTTTGTTAATGGTGTTAATACAAATAGGGATGGCAATGGGCGAGAAAAAACCCGCAACCCGCGGGTACCCGCACATAAATGGGTGGGTAAAATCGTCAATTTTCACCCACGGGTGGGTCATGGGTGAAAATCTGTACCCATCAGTGGGTGGCGGGTGGGTAACGGGTGAGGCATACCCATCGCGGGTAAACCCATGACACCCATTTAAAATACCCACGGGTATACCCTTCAAAATACCCATGGGTGCACCCATAAACCCATGTTAAAATTAATTATTCTAATTAAAATATGTATGATATTACATGGTATATATTTAATGGTTACCAAGTCTCAAGAAAACACATTAACCTAAAAGTTTGTTTGAGTTTCAAGACTAAAAAGAGAATATGAAAGATTAGATAATCAGAGTTGTATACATGTGATTTGGTGTAATGATGTTCAATTGCTACTTTTAGACAAGTGTTAAAGTATTTTGTGAACTTGGTATTTGGCAAATTGATTGGTGTCTTGTTATGCAATTTCTTAGTTAGTTTTCATATCATGGTTTTGTAGTTTTTTTGTATTACACTAACCCATGGGTTTACCCGTGGGCAATAAATACCCGCGGGCATGGGCATGGGTAGAAAATTGTACCCAGTGGCGGGTGATGGGTGGGTGACGGGTGAGAAAAAAACTATGTGGGCGAGTGACGGGTTAGAGGTACCCATGCCCATTACCCACGGGTGCCATCCCTAAATACAAATAAGCCGTAAAAACGTTTATTTATATTTTACGATCTTCTAATGTTTTGTCGATAACAAACGTAAAATCATTTTAATGAAACAAATAAAATACGTAAATTGTTTGAACTAATAGTTTCTAACATATTCACATTTTCACATAAAACACTAAAACAAGTATAAGTGATTTTATGATTTAGTAATACATATGTACAACAACTAGTGTTTACATATTTGGATAAAATATACACATAACTAGTATGTAGTATAAATGGGTAGAAACTTAAGCATCACAACCCATTGGGCAAATACATTGAATGTAGTTGGGTACAACCCAAAGCCCATAACCCATGGATCTTGACCCATAACCCATCGCATGACATCATGCTTATATCATACATGGATAATATCCATAACCCATGGATCAACCCATACCCAAGTGACCAAGTGCATTGCACTCAAAGATACATTCTATCTAGCCAAAGATCCATGGTTCAACCCATGACCCATAACCAAAATACCCATGGGTAAAGGGCGTCCCACGGATCCCTAGCTTAACGCTAGACGGATCCTCGTGGAAGGGATCCATGGGATCCGGGAACAGTGAGGATTTTCCTCTATAAATAGTGAGCCATTTCTTCATTATTTCTCACCCTTTCTAACACACTTTCTCCCCGAGTTAAAACTCACTAACCTCATATCCAAGAGATCTATGTTTGTAGTTTTGTTTTGTGTGATATTTTAGGTTCCTCTTAAAGGCAAGATCACCACCTTTGAAGTCGAGCAAGCTCAAGTCCATGAGTTGCCATGCTTCCTCATCATCAAGGCTATCAAGTCTTATTGTTGATGATTCCTTTCTTTCTTCAAAGAAGTGTAGTGTTGAAGACATTAGGAAAGATGTCTCAAGTGTCAAGGCGAAGATATTAGTGAAGGGTATCTATCGCCTATAGCATAAGCACTTGTGGTAGGTGCTTAGAAGTCAAGACAAGAAGCATTAGTGAAAGGTGCTTAGAAGTCAAGACTTGAAGCATTAGTGAAAGGTGCTTAGAAGTGAAGACACAAGACATTAGTGAAAGGTGTCTTGTAGATCTAGTCAAAGGCATTAGTGAAAGGTGCCTTAGATGTACATTCGATATGGTGTGTTTCATGTACTAGATAGACTAGCATTAGATCCAAGGAAATTGATGTCCTTGATGATGTTGTAAAGGAGTAGATCTCCTTTGGGATTAGTCGTTGGTGTAGTGTGGTAGTAGTTCCTCCATTGCAATGGAACTAGGTGCTTAGCCTAGTACCTAATAAAGGGTAGGCGACGTTGTGAAGGTGTAGTTCACCTGGAGTGAAAGAACTAGGTACTTAGCCTAGTACCTTATAAAGGTAGGCGACGTTGTGTAGGTTTGGTTCACCTTTGAGTGAAAGAACCCGTGGTTAGCCTAGCACCTAAAAAGGGTAGGCGACGTTGTGAAGGCTTCTCCGCCATAAGGAGATTGGTGTAGTGTTTACGAACTCTCGAGTAGGTGACTCGGGAGTGGAGTAGGGCAAGGAAGGTGTCTTTGTAGCGAACCACTATAAATACTCGCGTTGTGGTTTTGTGCTTCTTACCCTTATCTTTTCATTACATATCTTTATATGCTTGTTTATCAACATCCAACACACACAACCAAATAGATTGACATAAGTCGATCTAAATAGTTTAAAAGGAATTTTTAATTGGTAAAACTATTCAACCCCCCTTCTAGTTTTCCACAATTGGTATCAGAGCTTCGTTACCAAGTTTCTTGAAGTATATTGTACTTTAAGAACTTGATACGATCCATGGTTAATTGAAAACTACAAAGAAGGTTTTTCATAAAAACAAACACCATGTCTTTTAAAACTATACGTTTGGATGTTGATTTGATAACAACATTTTTTTTTATTGCACTAATCTTCCTTGTCATGTTGATTAGTCAAAGCTCATACCCACCAAGCTTTAGGAGTCGCTTGGTAACAAGAATACCTTCCTTAAGAAGGTATCTTAAACGCAAAGGAGCGGGAATAGTCTAAGTGACATTTGTTTGTGTCATTTGTAAAGACATTCCTAAGTGCGCTAGAGGTATGATTTTCTTTTACTTTGCTTGATAATTAAGTATACCTATTTAGGTATTTATATGATTATCTTTTGTGCAATTACATGTTTTACATGAAGCTTCATTAGGAAGTCTTTTTCTCACATACGTGTTTTATATCTCGTCTAAAGTCGTGGTATATAAAACTTATGTTTTGTTTCTTTTAATCCAATAATAAAACAAAACACGAATTTCAAAAATTCCTCCTTCCCTATAAATACTCCCACCGTCAACCACTCTATCAAACCCTCACTTTTTCAAATCTTCCAAATTCAAAAATTTCCTCTCACTCAAAAACTTTATCTTCCTTCTCATTCCATCTCAACCGAAACCAAGAAGATCCGTCATCAACATGGTTTACATCGCACTCGTGCTCATCGCCTTAACACTCATCGCACTTGTGTTTCCTATGATGAAGTTCACATATTGAGACATTTACTTTGTGTTGTTAATCTACATTGGGATCATATACCCAATCCTTTGTATCATCCTTAGCATTGAAATGCAATATTACTAATAATCTTGTTATCTTTGTTATTATTTATTTTCTTGTGTTTTATATGTTTCATATTCCTTCGTGATACATTAGAAGTCATGTATGCATGCTAAAAGAAAATGTAGGATAAAACACTTTTCGTGGTATAAAATGTAAAACCTATGTTTTTATCAAATCATTTCATTACTCTGATCCACGGATCCCGGAAGTCATACTAGCGGATCCCTTTGAAAGAAACCGTGGGATCCGTCCCATCGAGAAACGCTTTTCATGCAAATTAAAAACCATTTTTCTTCTAAAAGTAATACTCCACTAGAATGTCAAAACCATAAGTGAGTCAATTATCTTTCTTGTTTGAAAACTATTGTTAATAACAATCTAATAAAAACGTTAGATAATCATAGGTTGGCCATAAACATCACCTCTTATTAACCCATCACTTCTATAGGTTCAACTATGACGCATGAATACGAGTTTGATTTTTCACTCACTAGCGTCTACACTCCTAACATCTCTCTGAGCCCAACACACTGCAATCATGTCCGTGGGTTCAACAATCTTGAAACCCGTCACTTCCATGAAGGACGTATTGTAGACACCTCTGTACAATTCGAAGAAGGTATCAATACCTCCTTCCGAGCCATAGGACTAGAATGTCTTCTTGAAATCAACGAGAAGATATGTCCAAGGTTCATAATGGAATTCTTCCGTCAAGTCGAACTCGTTCGTAACGAGGATCGCTTTCTATCTCTTTGGTTTATATCAAAAACCAAAAGTTTACTCTAACCCTTGGGCATTTTGCTCACATCCTCCGGATTCCTAATCATGGACAATGTGCCTTCACCGAAGATTGGTCTCTTGATTCTCTCTCAACTTTCGTGAAGAAAATAGTCCATATTGTTCACACATACCCTCTCCTAAGATTTAAATCGCATAATATGCAAACCTCGACCATATTACTCCGATCCAAACATTATCTTTACAAGGATATCCGAGAAGAGTACAAGCCTCTTGCACTCATCCCACGTGAAAATGTTTGGAGCCTTAGGGAAATCGAGAAATTATTCCCGCTTGTTGTGCTCACATGTTGTATTGTTTGCTAACACAACAACCATACAATCTCGCCTCGTCTTACAAGGCGGTTGCAAATCTTCAAGGCTCCAAGAATAAACTCATCCCTTATGGAATGTTCTTGACACGCCTCTATCATAATGTTATGCACTTCCATCCTCAATTTCAAAGTCCATTATGCGTATTTGAACAAGATGATGGAACCGCTAAACATATCTCTCATGAAGACTTTCTTCATTCTTGATTCCACCAACACTCATCAATCACGTAATGATCCTCCTAGCGAAAACACTCAAGAAACCTAGTAGTATTTCAAAATAGGATCAAATCTCTTGTACTCGTGCTTTATCAATGTAATCTTATTTCCTTCATGAAATAAAAACATATTACATTTGATATCTTAGTGTTAGAACCCCTCTAAACCAACCTTGGAATATGATGCATTGTCAAGATCATTGCATACCTTTAGTAAAGGTTCTGCTGAGCAGATGGACGGATCCCAAAGTTTGTGCTAGACGGATCCCTTCACTTAGGGAACCGTGGGATCCGGAAAACAGAAAATGCAATTGCAAGCATTACATTTCAAACATATCCTTAGAACACCTCACACTAAGCTAAACATAGTGTCTTAAGGCAAATTAAGTCCTTATCAAGATAGGTTGATCCTTCCTACTCACACACCTAGATCACACTCTAAAACGCTTGTAGATCTACCGTTTCATTTTAATCCATTACTCTTCCGCCTCAAACTCACACTTCATTTTCTACTTAGTCTTTAAAATCTTTCGATTATGGCAAAATTGATCATAAATCATCCTCACCTCAAAATTGATCAAAGTTGATCAAATTCTAATTTTCTCATGTCAAAGCCTCTAGGATATTTTTCAAAACACTATCCTAAGTCACAACCTGATCTCTAGGATCATTTAGCTTCAATTGACACTCTCATCTTTAGTGTCATCCTTTCTCATCCATTGGTACTCTTTGAAAGTTCCAAATCCTTTCATAAAAGATAATCATTAGCTACATCACTCATTACCTTCAAGTACTTAAGCACCCCTTCATTTAAAACATTTAGGAAGACTGAAACACTCAAGATGTTATAGGTCTTAGATCCTATAAACCTCATTTCAAACTGTCATAATCAGCCGAGAGCCGGATCCCTGTGATTAGTTTAGCCGGATCCCTCCAGGAGGGAACCGTGGGATCCGGTGACGCTTTATGTCTAACATTGCTAAAACAATCATTTCAACTCATCTTCCTAACTCAAACACTCCATCTCATCTTAAATGAATTCCTAGATCAATGCAACCTCTGAAGTTGACTCTTGTGCATGTTAATCATCACATTCCAATGAATCCTAGTGGCTTAAGGCTTAAATGCACTTGCCAAATCTCTTGGTTTATAAACCACTTTGTTAGGACCTCCCTAGTCATCACTCTCATCCTAACTTTCAGCACTTTAGAAATCCTTGCAAACCTCTTGAAATCATCTCATCATGAGGAAAACCCCATGTAGTAACTTATCCACCAAAGAACCACCCATGAAAAAGGCGCGTGTTATACATGAAATCTCTTCAACCGAATCATCTCCGGTCAAGCCAACAAATGATAGGGTCCTTCATCATCCAATCAAACCAATTCCTAAAAGGATAGTACCCACAAAACTACCAATGCCAAACACCACCATACCTCCTAGGCCAAACAATATCATCTCTACTAAACCATCACCATTAGTTCCTAGAGCTATTTCGTTTACATCCCCACTATCTTCACCACACCTCTACAATTTAGAGGACTTGCCTCCTAGGCCGCCTCATCCGCTCACGACAACATTTTCCTCATTAGAGGAATAATGGTACAAAATCAAGGTGTTGAGTCAACACTTGCTCGGCTTCCTTTTCGCCGCTTCCATCATATAATCCCATTTGGATTATGAGAAATCATCAAAGTCAACCACCCGACCATATGGAAGTTGACACTTCTCTACCACCACCATCATTCTTGGTCGAGCCATTCTCAAATGTGCCTCCACCAATCCTCCATCGTTTGAAGCTCATGAGCCGCTTCACTTGATCATTCGCATCAAGCCATCTCATTTCTTCCACCACCACTACCTAGCCATGACAAAGATTGCTATCATTGTCAACATGTTGAAGGTTTGATACATGAAGTACGAGAAGACCAACGTTTCATGTTCTATCATCTCCTCGAACGTTTCGACGAGATCAAACCTAAACAAAACTTGAGCTTGAAGATTTTAGTGGTGTCCTAGCATCAAGCGATAATTGGTTTAGAAATTCCTAACCATGTATTTTCTTATTTTCTTAGTTTTTAGAGTCATGTATATCATAACTCTAGTTTTATTAAATGGAATTACATGCTAGTTGTTATGTTTCTGAGCATATGATTACTTTGTACTCATATCTCATTTTTGTGATAACATTGCTTGTTATATCACCTTTACTGAAATCAGCTAATACGGATCCCTCATAATTGCCTAGATGGATCCCTACTAGGAGGGAACCGTGGGATCCGTAAGACAGAAAGCTTTCTTTCTACTAACTTGAACCACATTTGCAGGAAATTGTGAATTATACTTACTTTCTAACATTTGTTTTGTAGTTATTCAATTTACACATGAAGACTTTGACATCCTAAAGCTAGGGGGAGCTTTATGTCAAAGCAATACATTGCAAATCACTTGCAATACTAGGTTTACATTTCATGACATCCCCTTGCAATATTGCAATCATCATGGGGAGTACATTCGTCACTTAGACGAAATCTTTGCAAACTTACTTGCAAACAAACTAGATTAGTATCACTTTCTTGGCGCCTACATAGGGATGGACTCGTCAAGGAAAGTAAAGACGAGATCCGTTCCGTTACTTGCTCTCTATTTTTTTTTTTTTATTTCTTTCACATGTTTTTCTTAAAAACGATGTGTTGCTTTCTTCAAACACTTTTGTTTCGACAAAAGGGGAGAAGAAACTAAAACTACAAATTCAAACTTTTACCAATTTTAGCTTTTCCTAAAATAATTTTATGTTTTGTCATCAACAAAAGGGAGATTGTTAATACAAATAAGCCGTAAAACGTTTATTTATATTTTACGATCTTCTAATGTTTTGTCGATAACAAACGTAAAATCATTTTAATGAAACAAATAAAATACGTAAATTGTTTGAACTAATAGTTTCTAACATATTCACATTTTCACATAAAACACTAAAACAAGTATAAGTGATTTTATGATTTAGTAATACATATGTACAACAACTAGTGTTTACATATTTGGATAAAATATACACATAACTAGTATGTAGTATAAATGGGTAGAAACTTAAGCATCACAACCCATTGGGCAAATACATTGAATGTAGTTGGGTACAACCCAAAGCCCATAACCCATGGATTTTGACCCATAACCCATTGCATGACATCATGCTTATATCATACATGGATAATATCCATAACCCATGGATCAACCCATACCCAGTGACCAAGTGCATTGCACTCAAAGATACATTGTATCTAGCCAAAGATCCATGGTTCAACCCATGACCTATGACCCATAACCAAAATAACCATGGGTAAAGGGGAGTCCCCACGGATCCCTAGCTTAACGCTAGACGGATCCTTGTGGAAGGATCCGTGGGATCCGGGAACAGTGGATTTTCCTCTATAAATAGTGAGCCATTTCTTCATTATTTCTCACCCTTTCTAACACACTTTCTCCCCGAGTTAAAACTCACTAACCTCGGATCCAAGAGATCCGATAAAGCTCAAATTGTGCATGTTTTTAGTAGCGTTATCCGTGCTTTTATGTGTGTTATTTGGCTATAATCATATGCTTTTAATGCTTAATCATACAAAAGTCGTTTGCTAGTTCATTTGTAGCCAAGCACAGAAAGTGGAGAAAAGACGGAAAAGAAGTAAAATACGAAGATTTCTCCATATACGAAGAGTTCTGACAAAAGCAAGACTTGTGGAGTATATTCGAGAAGATAAAGTCATCAAGTTAGTGGTCCAAAGACTCAAGAATAAAGGTCAAGAAGGAAAGCGAAAAGAAATGAAGAAAAGAAGCTAAAACGAAGACATATTGGAAGACTCGTTGTTCCCGACACACCTTCACCATTTTGGCCATAACTTTTGCATACGGACTCCGTTTGACCCCCGGTTCACGGCCACGGAAAGCTAAGAGAAGAATGGTCAAGAAAACCAACCGAAACGGTTGGAGCCCAACCGAATCGGTTGGGAGGCATGGTACAGCCATTTCTTCATTACTAAGGTTCCAAACTTGTTCCAAACGATTCTAGGTCCTTCCCCCCTCAGTTTCTAGTCCCTTCCAAGCTCCTTGGTGACCAAGAAATGCATTTATAACCCCAAGGGCTTGAGAGTAGTATAAATAGAGGCCTTTGCATCCTCATTTCATACACCACAACTTAAGAGATCTTCTCTCACACCTCTCCTACCACCACCACTCCTCTCTAGGTGTGAAATTCAAGCCTCCACCCTTAAGGACCAATTTCCACCTAGAGAGCAAACCATAACTTGAGAGAACACACCCACTCAATACCTTCACCAAAGGTGTGAAATTCAAGCCTCCACCCCAAGGACGAGTTTCCACCAACTATCCTATCCCAACTTGTGTGAAATTCAAGCCTCCACCCTAGGATGAATTTCCACCAACTTATCTTCCCCAAAAGACCACAAACCTCTGCCAAATTCGTGTAGTGTGCTCAAGGGTTGTCGAAGACATTTGGACATCATTTTCCGGCTTGGTAGAACTATTGTAGTTGATTGGAGACTTGAAGGTTGCTATAATCCTTCATCTTTGCCTATTGTAATTCATACTTTGGGTAAACCTTGCTACTTTTCTATTTAAAGATGTTTGTTATTGATATGATTATTGAGATTTTGTGTTTGATTGGAATAATGATGAATGTCTTGATACTTGCTTGTTCTTATATTGCTTTTCTTGTTGGTTTGATAAGTGACAATCATAACCATCAACTTGTTACTAGTTCTTATAATGCTTTTCTTGTTGGTTTGATCCGTGACAATCATAACCATCAACTTGTTACTTGCTTAAACAAATAAACGACACTTGTAGTGCAACCAAGTCTCTTGGGATGACCTTGATTTACCATATACTATACTACAACTTGACTAGGGTATACTTGCCCGAATGTGTTCCTAGTTAACCGATAATTCTCGTTTACAAATTTAAAACCACGACGAAGCACATCAAGTTTTTGGCGCCGCTGCCGGGGATTTGGTTTTTGTTCTTAGGTGTTTGTTTGCTTGTTTGTTCGAATGATAAATTGCTCTTGCTCATGAATGATTGTTGCTTTGATCTTGTTTGATTGCTCTTGCTTGCTTGCTCATGATGTTTGCTTAATTTCTCCTTTGCGTTTTCTTTTGAAAAATCTCTAATTTCTTATAATTGCTCAAATGATCTTTGCATCAAAATCAAGTTTTTGATGTTGGGATTTCGTTTCATGTGTTCTAAAATGCTCATTTCAAAGTTTGCTTTCTAAGTGTGCTCAAAAATCGTTTGCGAAAAAACCACCAAAACTGACCAGAATCATCTAACCGGATCGGTTGCCTCTGCAACCGAACGGTTGGACCACCCAAACCACTCCAACCGATCGGTCACCACCCGTAACCGGATCCGGTTGTGAGTTCTGTATAAAATTAAAAAAAAAAAAAAAAATTGTGTGTCTCTTGTTTCGTAAGTTTTATGTTTTATATGTTATATGATCTCTTGCATGTCTCTATGTTATTTGTTTTTGTTATTTTTGTTTATATTAGTTTTGTATTAATTTTGAATAAGACTATCTTGTTTTAGATTCTCTTGTTTGATTTGTGTTACGTGACTAATTGTGTTTGCTTGCGTCTATGTGATCGTCGTTTTTCTGTGATCGTGCGTTAATTTGTTTTAAGTGTCATGTTATGTTTTTGGTCATCTTCTAGTTTATGTGTTTATGTGTTTGGTTTAGTTGTGTTTATTTTTGTGTTCGTAACCTTATTGTGTCCTTGTTTTTATTTATCAATAAAAGTTTTGAAATAAAATCGTTTCTAAAAAAAAAAAAAAAAAAAAAAATCTCCCCACCGATCGGTCATAACCCGTAACCGGTTCGGTTGGAAGGTTAGTCAGAGTTTGGTTCATTCCAACCGATCGGTTACTCCCCGTAACCGATTCGGTTGGACTATTCTGGAAAAAAAAATAATAAAAAAAAAATCAGTTTTCAGTTTTTGTTTTTGTGTGTTTGTGTTTAGATAATATAAGTTTAAATGTCTTTTTGTTTTTGCAAGAGTATCATTTCGTTATTTGGTTTTTCCATTTTAAGTTTTGTCAATTTTTAGTACATTGTGAATAAATAAGTACATGTGTTTTTAATAAATAAAAGTGTTTTGAACTTTGTGGGTATGTTCACCGGAAATCCTCACGAGACTATAACTTTCGTCCACTCGGACCACCGAGGGTTTAAAGGCTTGTTGCATCGCTAAATGCAACCGTGATGCCTCTGAAAGTGAGTTTTAGAATTTTACGCGTTTTTGTAGTTTAGTTTATTTTTGCAGATTTAATAAGCTCTTGGAGGAAGGATTGATTGGATTGTTGGTGACGTTATACTCTTGATTGGATGAGAAATCGATTGATCTCATACGCTTATGCTAGCGTTTGCTTAGCATCTTATCATTTGGAGTTCGATCATGATTTCTTTGGCCCGGGAGGTTTCGTTTCTCTTAGACTTATAGTTTTATTTTCCCTACTTTACATGCTTCGTAGTTTATTTTTCACAATTGCTTTATTTTGTTTCTTTGTTATTTTTCCTTTGTTTGTTTGTTTGGTAGATTATTTTATAAACTGACTTTTTTAAGTCCCTCGAACGTAAGGCTCACCCATTGTAAACAACCTATGTGAGAGGTATAAGGCGGTCTCCACGATTCCCTAAAGAAGTTTGGTTTTAATATGCTTGACGACCGCTTCTCCGCTTCTTTGTGCGTTTCAATGGAGCTACCGAGAACTCGTGGGACAAGAATAAGTCATGTTTGGTTTTAAAAAAATCAAAAAGAATAAAAAGAGAAAAAGAAAAAAAAAGTCGTAACTAGATTTAAGTTATTTTTCTTTTGTGTGCTTAAACTTAAGTGTGGGGGGAAATATTATTGTGAAAAGCGAAACTAGTTTTTAGATTCCAAATTTTTGGGCCAATTTTAAAATTTTGTGAACTTGTTTGCCCTTGTGATTTAGTTGTTTTCACGCTTATAGGATAATATAACTGGATCAATCCACTGGTGAAATCGGTAATTTTGAATTCGAGATGTGTCCCGATTATTATTGCAATCCATTCTGGGATCGATAACATTTGCTAGCGCATATTTTAGCCCCTTCCACTAAATTGTGAGGATTTGAGCCTGTTTCATATAGCATACATTTTTTATGCTTGAATCTATTGCTATGAGTGTGCCGGTGATTTTATATATTCTAGAACTTGTACTTGTAAATCATTACCAGACCGCAGTAAGATGACATTCGTGTGATATAAGTGTATTCGTGTGATAAAGAGGCAACCTTAGGAATAAAACCAAATGGCCTTCCATTTTACATCTAATGATATATTAGCTAGCCACATCGGTTAGTTAACCACCCTTATATGGACCCATTTGTTAGCGCTCATCTTTAGCGCTAGATACCCTTAGTACACCCTTTGAGCCATTCCCTTTCTTTTTGTTACATCCAGAAAAATACAAAAATATTTTACACCTTTAAACCTTAGCCAACCCCTTGTCAATGTCTAAATGGTTGGTTGCTAGTTGCTTGGTATGATTGGATTGTTTTTGATGATTATGAGTTAGCCGCACTTTGCCATTCGTGTGTGCCATTCCGACAAAGACGAAGACTGCAGCTTCTTATTTGTATTTTTGTGGTGTATGCTTATACGAAGTGTGGGGGAGATGTGATGTATGTGAAAAAAAAAAGTGAAAAAAAAATTTAAAAAAAAATAAGTCATCGGAAAAAAAAATGATGAAAGAAAAAAAAATATATGTGATGACAATGTGCTATACTATTATGTAGATGAAGTATGTTTGAGATATCGATTAGCCAATGTGCTAAGACGTGATATATATATTTGGTGATCGATATTTGAAGAGGAGAAGCTTGTAACTATAATCATTTTCGGGTTTGCGGATTGTTTTGTAACTAGCAACATGGGTATTAGACTTGACTTTATTTTTCTTTTAACACCAATTTCATAAATATTCCCATGCCTTATCCATACCCTTTATTCACCCGAAGCCTATCGTTATAACCAGAATAAAAGCCCTCTTTAGATGTTTATACTTGGTGCTTACGCCACGTCGGTGGAGTTTTGTTTCTTGTACAAGCCTATGGTAATATTTAGATCATGACTAAGCAATATGAGTGTACTATTCCTTAATACTATCCATCACTAATAAAATGAGTGTTGAGTGAATTATACATCCGTTCTTTTTCGTGAGGTGCTTAGCCATGTTATCAAGCGAGAGAATCCATTGGGTATTGTCAAACATCTCGATTTTTCACCTTTAAAAGCTTAAAACGATGAATCATATCTCGTACTTGTACTTGGTAGATTTGCATCGCATTTTTCTAATCATCTTTCATGCACCATGTGGGTTTTATTTTTCTTTTCTTAGATTTGCTTGAGGGCAAACAAAGTTTAAGTGTGGGGGAATTTGATAAAGCTCAAATTGTGCATGTTTTTAGTAGCGTTATTCGTGCTTTTATGTGTGTTATTTGGCTATAATCATATGCTTTTAATGCTTAATCGTACAAAAGTGCGTTTGCTAGTTCATTTGTAGCCAAGTACGGAAAGTGGAGAAAAGACGGAAAAGAAGTAAAATCGAAGATTTCTCCATATACGAAGAGTTCGACAAAAGCAAGACTTGTGGAGTATATTCGAGAAGATAAAGTCATCAAGTTAGTGGTCCAAAGACTCAAGAATAAAGGTCAAGAAGGAAAACGAGAAAGAAATGAAGAAAAGAAGCTAAAACGAAGACATATTGGAAGACTCGTTGTTCCCGACACACCTTCACCATTTTGGCCATAACTTTTGCATACGGACTCCGTTTAACCCCCGGTTCACGGCCACGGAAAGCTAAGAGAAATATCTACAACTTTGCCGTTTAGGAATTTTTGTGATTTTGCTCCAACCGATCGGTCGAGCCCCGCAACCGGATCCGGTTGGAGAATGGTCAAGAAGACCAACCGAAACGGTTGGAGCCCAACCGAATCGGTTGGGAGGCATGGTACAGCCATTTCTTCATCACTAAGGTTCCAAACTTGTTCCAAACGATTCTAGGTCCTTCCCACTCAGTTTCTAGTCCCTTCCAAGCTCCTTGGTGACCAAGAAATGCATTTATAACCCCAAGGGCTTGAGAGTAGTATAAATAGAGGCCTTTGCATCCTCATTTCATACACCACAACTTGAGAGATCTTCTCTCACACCTCTCCTACCACCACCACTCCTCTCTAGGTGTGAAGTTCAAGCCTGCACCCTTAAGGACGAATTTCCACCTAGAGAGCAAACCATAACTTGAGAGAACACACCCACTCTCAATACCTTCACCAAAGGTGTGAAATTCAAGCCTCCACCCCAGGGCGAGTTTCCACCAACTATCCTATCCCAACTTGTGTGAAATTCAAGCCTCCACCCTTAGGATGAATTTCCACCAACTTATCTTCCCAAAAGACCACAAACCTCTCGCCAAATTCGTGTAGTGTGCTCAAGGGTTGTTGAAGGCATTTGGACATCATTTTCCGGCTTGGTAGAACTATTGTAGTTGATTGGAGCTTGAAGGTTGCTATAATCCTTCATCTTTTCCTATTGTAATTCATACTTTGGGTAAACCTTGTTACTTTTCTATTTAAAGATGTTTGTTATTGATATGATTATTGAGATTTTGTGTTTGATTGGAATAATGATGAATGTCTTGATACTTGCTTGTTCTTATATTGCTTTTCTTGTTGGTTTGATATGTGACAATCATAACCATCAACTTGTTACTTGTTCTTATAATGCTTTTCTTGTTGGTTTGATCCGTGACAATCATAACCATCAACTTGTTACTTGCTTAAACAAATAAACGACACTTGTAGTGCAACCAAGTCTCTTGGGACGACCTTGATTTACCATATACTATACTACAACTTGACTAGGGTATACTTGCCCGAATGTGTTCCTAGTTAACCGGTAATTCTCGTTTACAAATTTAAAACCACGACGAAGCACATCAAGATCTATGTTTGTAGTTTTGTTTTTGTGTGATCTTTTAGGTTCCTCTTAAAGGCAAGATCACCACCTTTGAAGTCGAGAAAGCTCAAGTCCATGAGTTGCCATGCTTCCTCATCATCAAGGCTAATCAAGTCTTCTTGTTGATGATTCCTTTCTTTCTTCAAAGAAGTGTAGTGTTGAAGACATTAGTGAAAGATGTCTCAGTGTCAAGGCGAATATATTAGTGAAGGGTATCTATCGTCTATAGCATAAGCACTTGTGGTAGGTGCTTAGAAGTCAAGACAAGAAGCATTAGTGAAAGGTGCTTAGAAGTCGAGACTTGAAGCATTAGTGAAAGGTGCTTAGAAGTGAAGACACAAGACATTAGTGAAAGGTGTCTTGTAGATCTAGTCAAAGGCATTAGTGAAAGGTGCCTTAGATGTACATTCGATATGGTGTGTTTGATGTACTAGATAGACTAGCATTAGATCCAAGGATATTGATGTCCTTGATGATGTTGTAAAGGTAGATCTCCTTTGGGATTAGTCGTTGGTGTAGTGTGGTAGTAGTTCCTCCATTGCAATGGAACTAGGTGCTTAGCCTAGTACCTAATAAAGGGTAGGCGGCGTTGTGAAGGTGTAGTTCACCTTGGGTGAAAGAACTAGGTACTTAGCCTAGTACCTTATAAAGGGTAAGCGACGTTGTGTAGGTTTGGTTCACCTTTGAGTGAAAGAACCGGTGGTTAGCCTAGCACCGGAAAAAGGGTAGGTGACGTTGTGAAGGCTTCTCCGCCATAAGGAGATTGGTGTAGTGTTTATGAACTCTCGAGTAGGTGACTCGGGGAGTGGAGTAGGGCAAGGAAGGTGTCCTTGTGGCCGAACCACTATAAATACTCGCGTTGTGGTTTTGTGCTTCTTACTCTTATCTTTTCATTACATATCTTTATATGCTTGTTTATCAACATCCAACACACACAACCAAATAGATTGACATAAGTCGATCTAAATAGTTTAAAAGGAAGTTTTAATTGGTAAAACTATTCAACCCCCCCTTCTAGTTTTCCACAAATGGGTCAAATACTTAAACTTCTACCCATTATGATAAATACTAGTTATGTATATATTTGCCCAATATGTAAACACTAGTTGTTGTACATATGTATTACTAAATCATAAAACCACTTTTACTTGTTTAGTGTTTTATGTGAAAACGTAAGTGTGTTAGTAAACTATTGGCTCAAACCATTTACGTATTTTATTTGTTTCGTTAAAATGATTTTACGTTTGTTATCGACAAAACATTAAAAGATTGTAAAATATAAATAAACGTTTTTATGGCTTATTTGTATTAACAATCTCCCCATTTTTTTTATGACAAAACATAAAATTATTTTAAGGAAAAACTAAAATTCCTAAAAGTTTGAATTGGAGTTTTTACTCTCTTCTCCCCCTTTTTGTCGAAACAAAAAGAGCGTCGAAAAGAAACTAACACATTTGTTTTAAGAAAAAAAAATGTAAAAGAACAAGATAATTGTGAAAAGGTATAGAGCAAGTGACGGGAAGATTTCTCGTCTTAACTCCCCCTTGACGAGTCCATCCCTTTGTAAGGGAGTCAAGTAATAAAAACTACTAAGCAAATGCATTGCAACTATGTTTGCAAACGGTTTCGTCTTTGCGACAATAATGCTCCCCCTTGATGATTGCAATTTTGCAAAGGGACGTCATGAAACGTAATCTTAAGATATTTTGCAAATGATTTTGCAATGTATTGCTTTGACACAAAGCTCCCCCTAGCTTAGGGTGTCAAAGTCTTCATGTGTATATTGAAAATCTACAAAACAAATGTTAGAAAACAAGTGTATAGTGCATAATTTCCTGCAAAATACTCAAGTTAGTAGAAAACAGGTCTTCTGTTGCATGGATCCCACGGTTCCCTCCTTGGAGGGATCCGTCTAGGAAAAATAGAGGGATCCGTCTGTCTGAAATCATAAGACAGCATTGGTGATGTAACAAGTGATGTTAACATCAAAGTGAGATATGTATTTAAGCAACAAACATATACTCAAAGCAATATAACATATAACATGTATTTTCATTCAATAAAACTACGAGAAATGATCTACAAAGCTCTAAAACTAAGAGAATGATTAAACATGAAATGTGATTCCTAAATGATCTAAGTTAAGCTTAAGACTAGGACAACACTTTAATCCTTAAGCTCACAGTTGTTTAGGTTTGTTGACCTCGTCGAAACGTTCGAGGAGGTGATAAAACATGAAACGTTGCTCTTCACATAGTTCATGTATCAATCATTCAACGTGTTGACAATGATAACAATCCTTGTCATGGCTTTGAAAAGGTGGTGGTAAAAATGGAGCGGGTTGATGTGGAGGTTCAAGTGAAGGGGGTTGAGGATCCTCAAAAGAGTGAGGGATTGGTGGAGGCACATTCAATGGTGGCTCAACAAAGGATGATGGTGGAGGTAGAGAAGTGTCAACTTCCATGTGGTCGGGTGGTTGACTTTGATGTCTCCTCATAATCCAAAAAGGACCATTAAAGGGAAATGGAGAAGAGGATATCGGTGCAAGTGTTGATTCAACACCTTGGTTTTGTTGCACAATCTTTTTTATTTAAGAGTGTGTCGGTAATGGTAGAGGATGAGATGGCCTAGGAGGAAAGTCCTCTAAGTTTTAAGGATGTGGAGATGATTGTGAGGTGGTAAATGATATGACTCTATGCACCAATGATGATGGTTGGGTGGAAAAGGGTATGTTTGGTTTAGTAGGAATTGTGAAGTTTGGTGATGATATTTTTGTGGGAACAATCCTCTTGGGGATTGGTTTGATTGGTTGAGTTGGTGGAGGAGAAATCCTAGCATTTGTAGACTTAACGGGAGATGATTCGGTTGAGGACATTTCGTGAACAACACAAACAAGTTTCTTGGGTGGTTCTTTGGAGGATGAGTTAGCACTAGGAGCTTTCCTCATGATGAAATGACTAAGGAGAGGGTTTATAAATGTTGAGAATTATGTTGTGGTTGATGACTAAGAGATTCTAACAAGATGAATTATAAAGGGAAGGATTTGGGAAGTGCATTAAAGACTTAAGCCACTAGAATCCTTAGAAATGTGATGATTTGCATGCACAAGGGTCAACCATAGATGTGCACTGATCTATGAGTTTATTTAAGGCAGGATGGAGTGTTCAAGTTAGCCAAAAGGGCTTGAAATGATTGTTTTAGGCGATTTATTGAATCGGTAGGTTCCCACGGTTCCCTCCTATGAGGGATCCTGTCTGAGGCTAATCTAGGGATCCGCTTATCGTGATTAAGAAAAGAAGAAAATGATGTTGGTACAATCTAATACCTATACATCTTGAGTGTCTTACTCTTCTTAAGTGTTTTAAATGAGGTGTTCCTTAAATGATCAAGGGTAATGAGTGGTGGTAGCTAATGATTGCCTTTTATGGAAGGAAAATGGGACTTTATGATCACCAATAGGTGATCAAGGATGACACTAGGAATTTAAATGGTGTCAAGTCATGTTAAATGATCCTAGATATCAGATGGAAACTTGGGATAAAATTTGAAAAATCCTTAAAAAATATAAGAATTAAAAAACTAGTATTTGACCCATTTTGAGGTAGAGATGACTAAAATCAATTTGTTAAAATTGAGAGATTTATAAAACTAGGTGTGTTGACATGCGATAGATGATGTGTGAGTGTAAGAGCGGAAGGATGATGAGTTTTGGTGATATGACAAATTAAAAGGCACTTTGAGTGTAATCCTAAATGAGCTATGAGTGAGTGTGAAGCTTTCTAAGCTTGAAGAAGACTTTAGTGGTCCTAAGGCTTTCTGCTTAGCTAGTGTGAAGTGATCTAGTGAGCTGTTTTGATGTGTGGGATTCTGCATTGCATATCTGTCAACACGGATCCCACGTGATGCAGGTTTTACTGACCAGGTTTTAATATTTATAATGTCTCGTTATACCTATGGTCTACCCTAATGCACTAACGGACAGTGTACCCGGTCGTGTGTAGTGTAGTATTTGGTAAAACCGAGGTCATCCCAAGAGTTATGTGTGTGGATTAATACTATGTCTAGGTGTCACAGATTTTAATATGATTTTGATAAGAAATTAACTAATTAACTACTAAAGCAAATAAAGGCAAATGATGTGATCAATGGAGGAGAGTGGTGCTAACCTAGTTACTCATCCTAGCTAGTAATGTTTACGTCTAATTACTTCCAATTACTTCAGGTGGGGTCAAAGTCGAGAGGACAACATTTGGTAAGTTCGCCTAACCTATCATCAAAGAGCCACCACCGGAGAAGTCGGTGTCCCTCATAAGTCCGGTTGTTCCCGGTCCCCTAAGCCAAGTCATTAAGTTACGCTACATGCTAGATTTATAATAGTGAGTATCAAGGCGCTAGCATCTTAGACACTCACCCCTAATTCTTAAGTTCATCCAAATGGTAGGTGATCAGGTTGGTCAAATCGCACAAGTAGAAAGGGTCGTCAGGTTGGTCATATTTTACCCTTCGTCTCGGTCTACTCACTTAGGGTCGATTGGTCATATCTCCTAAGCAACTAGCCTCTACCGCCATTCAAAACTACCAAACAAGGGTAGATACCAATAAACTATGCATGCATACACTTAGAAATAATTATCACGGAAGCAATGTAAACGCAAACAAAACAATTAAGGAATCATAACTAGGCCAAGACCAAGAGGTGCTTAGCTCTCATATTAACCATACAAATCAATTCAATGTTTAATGTTACGAAATACATGAATCGAAAGTAAAGAATAGATAAAAAAAACTAATGTTTATCGTAGGGGAGTGATTTCTCCCTTGGAGATAGCTCCGTATGCTCCTCTAGATCTGCCTTTGGCTTTTCTCACGTTCTATGATTGTTGTGTGTGAAATGGGATGCCTTGAAATGCTGGAAATCGTGGGGTATTTATAGGCCAGATATTGGTTACGGCGTAACTAATAAAATAGTTACGCCGTAACATGTAACTTCTCCGTAAATTGCACTAGAAATACTGGTTACGGCGTAACCTCAGGAAGGAGTTACGCCGTATCTTCAATACATCTTGGTTACGCCGTAGTTGATTCACGAGTTCTGACATAATTATCGGTAGCGGAATCTCATTTGACCTAATATGGTTACGTCGTAATCTTTAGGAGAGTTACTGTAGTAATCTTACGATAAGTTGGGTTTCGAGCCACGCTTTAGTTCTGGCGTAATGTGAGAGAGGAGTTACGCGTAACTTCTTCAAAGTGAGCATACTATGATAAATCTTCAATAAACTCTCAATTCCGCGTCTCTTTAGCTCAATGCTCGTAATTTACACGAAGTGAAATATAATGGAAAACAAGCGTAAATCCATATAAATGATATAAGTTACAAGCATTATCGGGGGAAATTGACACTTAATATTCAGGATAATTTGATGTTATTAAATATCCCTCCACTTGAACTCTACTTGCCCTCAAGTAGACCTTATTAGATAGATTCCTAAAAAGATATCTCCCATTACATGGAAAATATAAGTTTACAAATCCCTTATGCTAGAATAAAACGAAGCCGAACACATCATGAAATGGTAACGAAACACTCAAATCTCTCAACTGTTCTAAGTGTCAATTTTGGGGTGATCACTCAATCGCACAGTCATAGCATGTATTCTATCATAAGCTTGGCGGTTACACAAATCTCCACCACTAGAGTTAAGGACAAAACAATTCTCGAAGGCACTATGGGTAGACACGACAAGGGTTAAGGGTGATTTATCATTACTAACATGTCACGGCGAAGTGGAAAAAATCAATGATACATGACCAAATCCATGGCCAAGACACCAAAGATTGCTCGCTGCATCACCTAGACATGCTTCATGACTAAAGGGTAGGATAAGACATGGGATATATAAATAGTGTAAAATAAAAATCAAGCA
Organism: Chrysanthemum lavandulifolium; assembly: GCA_022545495.1. Classification (NCBI taxonomy): domain Eukaryota; kingdom Viridiplantae; phylum Streptophyta; class Magnoliopsida; order Asterales; family Asteraceae; genus Chrysanthemum; species Chrysanthemum lavandulifolium. The sequence goes on along the minus strand of CM040246.1, from coordinate 130,493,522 downwards.
AATAGTCTAAATCTATAACCAAGTCATCACCACTTACCGTCCGCCCAAAGTTCAAGCTTTGAAGTTAAGAAACTGGATCATGATATACTAGGTAGATGTGTCATTAGAGGACGTCATGATGGGCACACTACCTTTTCTTCAAATGTTGGCACAATTACCAACTCCAATCTTCAAATGTGACCGAGGTGGCCTCCTCGATACTAAATCTATATAAAGCTCATAACATAGTGCTTATAACATCGCACTTTACAATAAACTGAACAACATATCTTTTTTTTCTTTTTTTTTTCAACATAAACATAATAACTTAACATAACATCCCCCCACTTGAGATGAACAATAGGAATTTGGGGGGTCTTCAATGATCTTTAAGAATATGTCATCGACGAAAGCGTGATTCCCGAACCTTTCCACTTGAACCTTGAACTTAGGCAAATGATGACTTCCCAATCACAAATAAAGACTACATGGTAGGCTAAGGTGTATGGGTGTAACGAAACAATATATTGGGTTAACAAAATGAAAGGAATGGCTCAGATGGGTGTATCTAGGGGTATCTTGCACTAAAGGTGAGTGCAACAAAATGGTTTCACATGGGGGTCGAGAAGTCGAGATGACTAATCGATAGACACACAATGGTAGGCTATTTGGGTGATAATCCTATAATACTGTCTTCTTAAACTGAAAAGTCCAAATACATCAAGCAAACTCAACATACCTCGTCTATGGTCTCAGAATGATGCAAAGGCCAAGTTCTAAAGTTTACAAGCTACCCAACACTCATAATTTGGTGGATTTGGGAAAATTTTTGGAAGCGGATAAAATTAATCTCACCATATAATATCAAGGGTTATATGTGCTCATTAAGGTCTAATCTAGTTAGGTTAAGAAAAACATGTCAAAATTTTAAAAATGGCATAATTTTTCAAAATAAACTAGAAAAGCGAGGGAAAATAAAGTTCAAGAGACAATTTACTCCCGTCCCCCACTTGAATTGTACAAAGTCCACTTTGTACTAAGCGTTAAATAAAGGTGAAGATAAAAGTAGAGTTAGGCGAGAACTTCCACAAATTTGCTCCAAAGAAAGAAGGCCCACGAAACATAGTCGTGCCTTCGTATAAGCATCCATAAGCAAACTTCAATCCACGAAATCACACTACCGATAAGCATAATTCTAAAAATGAAAAAATGAAAAATAAACCTAACTCACTTCGTAGGAATCACGATTGCATTTAGCATATGCAACAAGCCTTTTAAACCACTTGGTGTCCCAGTGGATGAGTGAAGTCTCGTGAGGGTTTCTGAGAACACACCCACAAAGTTCATTTAAAATACTAATACAAGATTATTGTGTTTAAAATGAAAGAAGTAGTCTGAGGATAGTTCGTCGTAACTCGAGAAAAGAGTTCTGCCGTAACTAAACAAAACCCGCATCTGTTGCAAAAGTGTAGCTACGGCGTAACCTCCGAGATGGGATTACGCCGTAATTGGTAATGCATCGAAGTTCTGCGCAGGGGCTGTGCAGGCGTAACCATGAGAATGAGTTACGCCGTAACTCTTGTCGATCGACATCTCGCGTTAAAAAATTATCTTCGTTTCACAAAATGGTTAAAACACAAAACCCAATGAAATGGAAGTAAAACAAAAGAAAGGGATAATTTGGGTTGTCTCCGAAAGAGCACTTTTCTTTATTCTGAGTCTTTAAGTTAGACTCGAGCCTTGGGGCTTTATGGTGGCCTTTGTACTGGCCACTTCCTCTACTAGTTGGCGGCAATCATTCATCCATTTGATAAAAACCTTTTTTCTTGTTGTGTTACCGATGCTACATGTTCCAAATTTTTGCAAGAGCTACTCGTTAAATGATATACATGACTTTCCCCAGTCGTCACCTTCAGCTATCGGACCAATTGTTGTACTCAAGGTTGACCTTTCATCATTGGTTATTGCATTAGTAAGGCGATAGTTATGGTAATTGCATTTTAGTTGTTTTACCAATCCTGTATTGATTTGTGAGTCTCCAAATCTTATCTTGTACCAATCTTTGAATGATAACTTCCCGAATTTTATATCGTGTCTTTCAGCCTCGTGAGGGCACATCCATTCATCCGCCCTTCCTTCACAAAATTCATGAAAAGGGTTACACGAGGGCCATGTTGTCATTGATTCGTTATCCTCGGTTAATATAGGGTTGCAGTAATGTTTGTTTGGATTCAGAGATTCCTTAATACCTTTGACCTGGACAGTCTTTTCCTGTTCCTGCTTACAACTATCAACATTTTCCACCATTGTTAGTACTAGGATTATAACACAAAGGTGGATCGAGCGATTGAACATTAACAACATAACTTTATTTGAAACTTCTAATTTTGGGTTTAATTGCTCTTTCATGCTGAAAGTTATTCGTTCATTTTCAGTTCCCAAAGAAATTTGTTTTTCAAAGACCTTAATTTGTGCACGACAAGTGGCCAGAAAAGGTCTTCCAACAATTAAGTTGTAAGTATCCCGTTTTCCCATATCAATAACCACAAAATCAGTAGGAAAAAGGAATTTTCCAACTTTAAGGAGCACATTATTGACTACTCCCCTTGGTACAGCTTTAGAGGAATCAGCCATTTCTATCATCATTATTGTTTTGTTTAAATTGGTAAGTTTTATTTTATCAAACAAAGTGGTAGAAATAAGGTTTACCCCAGCTCCCAAATCAGCTAATGCGGGAACTTTAAGATTACCGATAGTGCATGGAAGAATAAAACTTTCCTGGTATTGTTGTTTCTCAGGAAGTTGGCTTGGCAGGTCCTCGTCATCTTCCGATTTATCATCTTGTTTTAGGTAGTTAATCCCGGATAGATCATTGGTGACAGAAGAGGTGCACTGCTCTTTCTTTGGTTTATCTTGTGCAAATATGGCTTTGCAAGCACTGGCTTTGGCATTACCTGGTCTCAAGGTTTTTAGCTAATTGCCCAATTTGGGTTTTGAGGTTTTTAATTGCAGCATCTTGGTTTCGCAAGTTCATGTTGGTGTCTTCTTTTACCTTGACCATCCATTCTTTGAGTCTATCGCCCTTTTTTGTAGATTCCTAGATGTGCTTATGCATTATTTCTTCAAGGCTTGGTCTAGGAGGATTCTTGTTGACCCTGGTATAGAACCCTGGGGACTTTTCTCGGTATCTGGCCCCGTTACCATTGTATCCGTTGAAGGGACTTCCACCTCCATATCTTACTTCTTCAATCCTTTTAACTTCCTCGTTGGAGGGGCATTCCTTAGTAGGGAGAGCTCCATTGTGTCCACTTCGTTCAACTTGTATGGAATGCACATTTTCCTTGAGCTTTTTCATGTCTCTTCCGAGACTTTCTAATTTGTTATTTATTGCTGCAAGGCCTTCCATATTTCCACTCACCCCCTAATTCTTAAGTTCATCCAAACGGTAGGTGATCAGTTGGTCAAATCGCACAAGTAGAAAGGGTCGTCAGTTGGTCATATCTTACCCTTCCCATCTCAGTCTACTCACTTAGGGTCAGTTGGTCATATCTCCTAAGCAACTAGCCTCTACCGCCATTCAAAACTACCTAAACAAGGGTAGCTACCAATAAACTATGCATGCATACACTTAGAAATAATTATCTAAAGCAATGTAAATGTAAACAAAACAATTAAGGAATCATAACTAGGCCAACACCAAGAGGTACTTAGCAGCTCATATTAACCATACAAATCAATTCAATGTTTAATGTTCTGAAATACATGAATCAAAGTAAAGAAAAGATAAAAAGCTAATGCTTATCGTAGGGAGTGATTTCTCCTCGAGATAGCTCAGTATGCTCCTCTAGATCTGCCTTTGGCTTCTTCTCACGTTCTCGATTGTTGTGTGTGAAATGGGATGCCTTGAAATCTTTGAAAATCGTGGGGTATTTATAAGCGGATCTTGGTTACTGGTAACTAAAAAATAGTTACGCCAGTAACATATAACTTCTTCAGAATTGCACTAGAAATGTTAGTTACAACAGAACCTCGGAAGGAGTTACGTCGTATCTTCAATAAATCTTGGTTACGCCGTAGTTGATGCATGAGTTACGGCGTAATTATCGCCGCGGAACCTCATTTGACTAATATGGTTACGTCGTAATCTTTGGGAGAGTTACCGTAATCTTACGATAAGTTGGTTTTCCGAGTCACGCTTTAGTTACGGGCGTAATGTGAGAGAGGAGTTACGCGATAACTTCTTCAAAGTGAGAATACTATGATAAATCTTCAATAAACTCTAATTCCGCGTCTCTTTAGCTCAAATGCTCGTAATTTACACGAAGTGAAATATAATGGAAAACAAGCATAAATCCATATAAATGATATAAATTACAAGCATTATCGGGGGAAATTGACACTTAATATTCAGGATAATTTGATGTTATCACCACGGTTCCCTAAAAGGAGGGATCCGTCTAGTACATTCTCAGGGATCCGGCAACTTTAGATCAGAAGCATCTCAGAAAGGGATGCAGATTTTGCACTATACAATGTATACTAATTTCTATTAATCTCTACTCTAAAGAACAGCTAAACAAGAAAGATATCTTATAAACCATATCATAGACAAGAGTAGTAATGGTAATATCCAAGCAACCAAACTAATGTTCTTCACAAACATAAACATTCATTGTAAATAGATAAAAAAATGTCTAAAATCAAACATAATCCTAATGTCTCTTTTGTCAATCTTTTCTTTTCCTCTTTCCCGACTTCACGACGTAGTTAGCTAGGCAATGGAACATACCCTTCAATTGTTTGAATTCTGCGGTCTCGTTTGGAAGAGTTGGAAGTTGTTGAAAGTAGGTAATGGGGTCTAAGTCGACGTTGGCTTCGGGGTTGACATTTACTTCTTCTTCGTCCGAGGAGTCCGGGAGAGCCTTAGGTTTTCTTCCATTGACCATGAACTGTTTAGAGGGTTGTTTGGTAAGTGGTACCATGACGTGATCGGAAAGGAAATGATCATCGTTGATTGGGGATGGTTGCCTTGCACTAACATACCCACGGAGTCGTGTTAGGAGCATACCATAAGGGAGTACCATGTTGGAAACTTTGAATACCCCGGCCATTCTCTTCACCATGTAATAGGCGAGATTAAATGGCCTTTGGTGAATGAGGCAATAAATCATTTGGACAAGACATGAGTTTGGATGGTCTTTGTTTCCGACCAAACTAATGACATTTTCCCTAAGAATTTCTTCCCATTTTCTATAAATGGAGTGCATTTCGAAAAGTTCCATTTGAAATGGATCACGGTGAATGAGCTCTTTGTTTCGGTTAAAGCGAGATTGGTCGGCTCTAATTTGGAAAATGGTGTCTCGAACAATTGCGGGGTCATCACGAGGAGTACGGTAGATTGGTTTGGAATCAAGTGCAAAATATTGGGTGGATATTGCCCAATCTTGGGAGTACATACAAATTCCTTCACAAGGAATGTGAAAGATTTGAGCAAATGTGTTAGGGGTAGAGTGAAGTTTTGTTTATTGATGATAAAAACGATTGAAATGCTATCATCACTATTTCGAATGATCCTAACGCTTTTGTAGAATTCAAAGATGAAGACCGGATAAATTTGTTCATCAATATCAAGAAGGCAATCAAAATTGATTACCGAGAAGACTTGAAGAATGTCGGTATTTTCAAGGAAATGTTCCTTGACCACACGACCTTCGTGGATAAGTCGTTTTTCAAGTCTTTTGAAGACTTTACGATCGGTTTTTGACAACCCCTCTTTTCGATAGTACTTGGTGAGGTAGTGGACGGTATCATGGTGGTCTTGTTGGGTGGCTTTAGGCATGGTTGGTCCTTGAAAAACAAATATTCCAATTAAGTAAAATTTGTTGAGATGGGTTTATGGTTTTGATTTGTATTAACAATGTTGTAAGCATAATATAATCTTAGTTATGTGAAAACCTTTATAGTGATCAATTTTGAAAAACCTAATTTTACCAATTGATTAAGAAAAATTGAAAACCATAAACCCTAGGATGAAGATGATGAAGATTAGAATATATTAGTGCAATTACTTACAATGATGTTCTTGGGAAGGATGCTTGAGGAAATGAGGTCCTATGGAGATGAAAACAACACTTGGGCCGTTTTGTGTTTTGTGAGGAGAGGAAAGGAGCATAATTGATTTTGAAAGCGTATATCGGTTTACATCACACGGTTCCCCGGATCCTTGTATTAGGGATCCGCTAGTACAACTAGAGGATCCGCCATCGTAGACGAGAAAAAGGGTGTTTGGCATTATTTTGTAATAAGTTATAAACTAGCTTATGGAACAAAAATAGTTTTGAGGTTTCTAAGCGAATAGATGTTTGGTCAACGGATTTGATAAGTTAATTATCAAGGATCTATTTGTGACGGCGTTAGTTTGACGGGATCAAGAAGGAATACTATTTCCGATGATGAGTAAGTCGGGAAAGTGGCGAAAAGAGACTTTTTAGAGACTAGCAATTATTAACGTCTAAATAAAATAAAATAAGAAAAACGGTATCAACATATTCATTTAGATGTAAACTAGCTAATGATAAGTAAACATACCTCTACGCTTTTGATATGGTTTATGGAGACCATAAAACCGAAAATACTTCATGAGCTTTTAAAGTAATCGGTTGTACTTAGAATAAGTAGGTTGCGATTACTTTTAGATTCTTCCTTGAAGGTTGACTTCATTATTCTTTGAATAGAAATGAAGACTTTGGAGAGATCCTAGCATGAAGATTTCTAACACGAAGGACACAATTTGTTTTAAAAGATTTCCTTCTTTGTAGTTTTCAAACATACACGGATCGTATCAAGTTTTTAAAGTACAACATACTCTAAGAAACTTGGTAACGAAGCTCTGATGCCAATTGTGGAAAACTAGAAGGGGGTTGAATAGTTTTACCGATTTAAGATTTGTTTTAAAATATTTAGATTGACTTATGTCAATCTATTTGAACGTGTATGTTGGATGTTGATAGATAGATATGAAAATGTGTAATGTAAAAGAGAATAGTAAGAAACACATAACCACGACACAAGTGTTTATAGTGGTTCGGCTACAAGGACACCTTCCTTGCCCTACTCTACTCCCCGAGTCACCTACTCGAGAGTTTGTAAACACTACACGACACCAACTCCTTATGGCGGAGAAGCCTTCACAACGTCGCCTACTCTTTTTCCCAGTACTAGGCTAGACATCGGGTTCTTCCACAGGTAGAACCACACCTATCACAACGTCGCCACCCTTTATCCGGTACTAGGTTAGATACCGGTTCCATTACAATGGAGGAACTACTACCCAACACTACACAACACCTATCCCAAGGAGACCCACTCCTTATTACAACATCATCAAGGATATCAATATCCTGGATACAACCTATCTCTATTTGTACATCGATGCACCTCATCGATTATACGCCTGGCATCTTTCACTAATGCCACTGACTTGACTTCAGGCACCTTCACTAATGCCCTTGCCGCGAACGTTTGGCACCTTTCACTAATGCCTTCGTCTTGACTCCTTTGGCATCATTCACTAATGCCTTTGACACGGACGTTTAAGCACCTTTCACTAATGCTTTCGTCTTGACTCTTTTGGCATCCTTCACTAATGCCTTGGACACAAGAGAACCTCAGTAGTCTTGATGATGACGAAGCATGGCAACTCATGGACTTGAGCTTGCTCGACTTCAAGAGGTGGTGATCTCGCCTTTAAAAGGAACATAGAGAATCATACAAAAGCAAAAACACAAACTACATAGAGAGATCCTTAGGATCTGAGGTTAGAAGGTTTACAATACTTGGAGAAAGTATGTGTGGGAGTTACAACCCAAAATGAATGAAATGACTCACTATTTATAGAGGAATTATTACATCTTGCTCCACGGATCCCACGGATCCTCACTGAGGATCCGTCCAGTAAACACAGGGATCCGTGGGACGCCCTCTTGCCCATGGGTTTTGGGTCATGGGTCATGGGTTATGGGTTATGGGTCATGGGTCATAGACTTTGGACCATGGGTATCCAAGTAGATACAATGTATCTACAAGATGCAATGCATCTAGTCCATGGGTCATGGGTTAAAACCATGGGTCATGGATAATATCTATATATGACTTATGCATGATGTCATGTAATGGGTTATGGGTTATGCTCCATGGGTATGGGTAATGGACTTTGGGTTTTACCCAACAACATTCAATGTATTTGGTCAATGGGTCAAATACTTAAACTTTTACCCATTATATTACCCATTATGATACATACTAGTTATGTATATATTTGCCCAATATGTAAACACTAGTTGTTGTACATATGTATTACTAAATCATAAAACCATTTTTACTTGTTTAGTGTTTTATGTGAAAACGTAAGTGTGTTAGTAAACTATTGGCTCAAACCATTTACGTATTTTATTTGTTTCGTTAAAATGATTTTACGTTTATTATCGACAAAACATTAGAAGATCGTAAAATATAAATAAACGTTTTTATAGCTTATTTGTATTAACAATAACTATTTTCAATTGTTCACTACATTATTAGCATGTTCAACCGAGACATAACCTTGTCAATAGAGCAATAATAACAATATTTATTTTAAACTATGTATTTTTTGTCAAGTGGCAATAATTTTGAAACAAATGAAAGTAGGGCCCACATGGGTGGAAATGAGTAAATAGTTTCTTGAGTTAATTACATAAATCGTCCTTGTAGTTTGCTGATTTTTACGGATCTTGTCCCTGTGCTTTTTTTAAAGTGGGTCATGTCAAAGTGGTTTTCGATTTTTACGGATCCTGTCCAATTTTTGACCCAAATCCAAACGATCGTTAAAAATGACCTAACTTGACATTGATGGACTAACGTGAGGGTTAACCTTGTAATTTGGGTTTTCCTTCTCAAAATACAAACCACAAGGACGATTTATGGAACGTACTCTTAGAAGAAAAGAAAAAAAAGAAAAAACCTTTTTAAAAATATATATATATATTAAAAAAATTTATTATAATAAAATTTCAAAATTTTCCTATTAAAAAAATTAAAAAAGGGTTTCTTTATGTTTTTTTTAATTTGGGCTTATGTACTAAACGTTTAATACGTTTTGTATTTTAACGTTTTTATACTTTTTAATGCGTTTTACTCCGTTTTTGTATGTTTTTGTACGTTTTCAACCGTTTATATACGTTTTTGTACGCTTTTTTTACGATTTTTTTATATCTTCATCCGTTTTTATACGATATATTTTTCTTTTTTGACGTTATTATACGTTTTTGTACTTTTTATATGTTTTCGTCTGTTTTTATACGTATTTGTACATTTTTATACGATTTTTGGACGTTTTTCTACGACTTTTTTCGTTTTTGGACGTCATTATACATTTTGATCCGTTTTTGTTCATTTTTATAGGTTTTTGTTCGTTTTTAGTACTTTTTTTATATGTTTTATGCGTTTTCGTACAACACGTATAAAAATAAACAAAACGTATGAAAACTTATAAAACACATATAAAAACCATAAGAAAATGTACGAAAACAACATACAAAAACGGATGAAAACGTATAATAACGTCCAAAAACGAAAAAAGTCGTAGAAAAACGTCCAAAAATCGTATAAAAACGTACAAATACATATAAAACGGAAAAAAACATATAAAAACGAACGAAAACATATAAAAACGGACGAAAGCGTATAAAAACGTTTTTTATATGCTTTAATCTTTATAATAAAATTAATTTTTTTTAATTTATTATAATTTTTTAATAAAATTAATTCATTTAAAAAAGTTTTTAAAATTATGATAATAAAATATTATTTTATTTTATAATAAATTTTTTAATAATATTAAAAAATTCAAATTTAAAAAATTATTATAATAAGATTAAAAAAATTTCGTATAATAAAATTAAAAAAGGTTTATTTTTTTTAAGAGTAAATTACATAAATCGTCTTTGTGGTTTGTATTTTGAGAGGGAAAACTCAAATTATAAGGTTAACCCTCACGTTAGTCCATCAATGTCAAGTTAGGTCCTTTTTAATGATCGTTTAGACTTGGGTTGAAAATTGGACAGGATCCGTAAAAATAAAAAAACCACAAAACATGATCCGCTTAAAAAAGCACGTGACAAGATCTGTAAAAATCAACAAAAACAAGGATGATTTATGTAATTAAATCTAGTTTATTTGTAGTTAAGTAAATGTGAAATCTGGTTTTGATTATTATGGCCTGTTAACTTTTCAAAACAAAATTAAATCAGTTGGTTAATAGTCATCATTTTAAACTTTTCAACTCTAGTTTACATGTCTTTTCATTTCAGTTTCGAATTAAATATTGGCTAGTAGTATATAAAACACGAGTAACAATTCTTGGTTAGCGGATGAGTAATTTTTTAATCTGTCTTTTGATATTGTTGTAACAAAATTTAAGTTTCTGTAAACAAAATTTTGTTAGACTAATGTGAAATGTTATTTGTTTGTTTTTTTGTTTTTTTTTTTTTTTTTGAACGGTGAAATATATTAAAATAAACTACTTAGAAGACTGTAAACTAAAAAGACTCAATACAAGTCTAGAAATAAACAAAGCTACACAATCTAGATTCCTCTTGAGGCTTTAACTGCGAGAACTACAAAAAGAATGAAAAAACTCTTGCCAATTACAGATAACCAAAACAAGAGAAAAATCCTCACCCACGGAAGCCAAGCTACCGGTTTTCACTCCGTTGTTAAACTCCTATTCTATACTTCTAATCTATATCTATACTATATAAAATGGAAAAAAGGTCAAAGTGAAAAATGTTGAAAGTTGAATGTTGAAAACATGGTCAATGGAGAGAGAAATACATAATGTAATTAATACTTTTATTAAACACTTAATTACTTAAAAGTACAATAATTTATTCACATTGTACAACTAATTAAAAACACATCTACCAAATTAAAAACAACCAATTAATACACCCTTCTAAAAGGTCTGATAAAATTTTCATAACGTACAATTTAAAGAAACTACAACATAATACAAAATATAAAATAATTAAATACACTAATTAATGTTATTGTTTACACCTTAAAATTAAAAGTAAATGTTATTAATAAAACACGAAAACTTTATCTGTTAAAAAGTTGATGGTACATATAGTTTTGAAAATCGGACAAGACCGCACTAACGTGTTAATGGGAACCGTGTCACCACCACTCAATAACCAATGAAAGCCATCCGAAACGAACTGAGAGAGGACCGTTGAAACCGATCTGGGTTGACCCGGGACGCTTCAAACCATGCGGGCTGACCCGGTTTAATTTGACCTATTTTCGACCCAACCTATCCGTTTGACTCGGTTTGAATCGACCTTTTTTTTATCGGAACGATTCAACCGGTTGAACCACCCGGGTCAAATTGGGTTTCAAATTTGACAAAATTATATGAGAATTGATGAAGTAGTTGTGGAACCCGTGACAACTTTTTTTTAAGGAGAGACCAAGTAATTGTAGTTTTTTGTTTATTTTGTTTTGACACATGTAAATTGTCATTTGTATAATGTTATTTTAAAAATGTTGCTTTCTTTACCACTTAAGGACTAGCGATATATGAATCAGTATTTTAAAAGTTAATATATATTGTATAGCCTTTGTTCAATATCTCAATAATGTTATGTAAGTTTATTAAAATCACAAAATTAAATAAGATTGTTACCTTTAGCGATAATTATTTGTCGCCAAACAAATAGCTTTGAACAATGTATAAATATCTATGCAAATTGATAGTACAAAATAATCTTATTATGGTGATATCAAATTTGAAAGTTACAATTTTAAAAGCCACACACCAATGATAAGCTACACATTTAAAAAATAGTCATCATTGCCTAAATTACCGAAAAAAAAAAGCGGTCATACGTGTTTATATCTCTAAACTACAATATAATATTACCAACTACATAATAATTCTTTTTTTGTAATCTTGAATCTATTATTACTAAAAATCTTAATAACTTAAAACAATCCTATTAGAAAATATCTTCATTTTAGATCATTCACATAATTTTTAAAAACTATATATTTCACTGCTATGCAACCACGCATCAAAATTGTAGTTATTCGAAAATGATTCTAAATCTACAAATACGGTTTGTTGAAAGAACTTATGGGTCGTCGAGATTTTGGAAAAAGCCCATCATTCTTGCCGGTAAGACTTGATCGTCTAGTTTTCTTAAAATACATTAATTGTTTGCTCTGAAAATAATTTTAACTTTTGGTAAGCAACAATATATTTGCGAACATGTAGTTCATGATTTATCTTCTGGTCGGTAATATGTGTTTATTAAATTGAAATAGACATGAGAATGAGTCGTATAGCATGACTAGATTTCAAACTTCTTTAAAATTGAACAGCAACCTGAATTGAACCTTCTGCGGATAATTTTTGTTTTTGTTTTTGATACTTATTTTTTATCCGCTTAATTAAACATACAAACTTACATGTCAGTTCTTCTACCTTATTTATGAAATCGGATAATCATATTGCAACGTAATATCCATAAAATGGAAAATAGCTTGTAATCTTTATAGATATACCTAATAACAAGTCTAAAATGTAATGATCACATATGACAAATTGAATAAAATTGATGGAGAGTAAGGAAATGTGTATGTCACATACTCAAAGGTTTATTTGAAGTTACGGTGTTTTAAAAATAAGACATGCACATAAAGAGAAAAGTTTAATCAGGGACGCCTCAGTAGTTTTGGTGGCCTGGCGATAACAACAAAGCGTTCTATCAGACTAGAAAGCTAGTGAAATTCGTATAAATTTGAATTATATGACTATATACGCTTAATATTATATGTATTTATATCGCAAAATTAATAAAAATGCTAGCTTTTTAAGTGGAGGCGCATGCGACAACACCGCTGTGACACCCTCCAAGCCCCTTCTGAGTTTAAACATTTAAAAAAAGGAAAATGCAAAATATAGCTTTAAGAATTACATTGAACTTGTTAGGACATATATAATTTTATTATATTATAAAAAATAACCGCACACTTCTTACAAATAACTACCCTCAACCAACTGAATATACAAGTAACAATACATATTTTTTCTCTTAACTTTATCAAATCCAAAAAAAACAAGTTGTTTAAGTAACAAAAGCCAAACTAAAAAAGAACAAGCAACCTCTTTATTCTTTACCTAAAAGTGGGGAAATAAATGAAATTCAAAGGGCTTTGAAAGGATACCTAAACCAACCCAATTCATAGAGTAGTATTTAATGCTTGGAAGGTCCAGCCCAAATTGAATTGTAGAAATTATTTCACGTGAAATCTCACATCTTCCCTCCAACATAATCCAAAAATATATACCATCAAACCCCACAAGGCCATAAATATGTAGAAAGGGACTTTTAGGTAATAGTGAAGCGCAAATTATTTTGCGTTCGAAATTGGTGTAAGGTGTTTGGATTACGAATCACCCATTTTCCCTACCCCAGAATACATCCTTACTTCTTTCAACTTTATTTATATTTTGATTTGGTCACTATTCTTTTTTCTTATTTAATAGAAATTTATACAATTGCCAATTCAATAAGTAATAGGATGCTAATATGACAATTGACTTGCTCCTAAATATATGTATGCTTGATCTTTGATTACTTACCAGTTTGTCGACTAACATCATTTACATGTTATTTCATAATTTCTGTCATGTTATTTGGAAGACAATATCAATGTCTCACACGTTAATAATCTACATTTCTATACATTATAAGTATGTGACCTAGCCAAATATTTTTATTATTGCTTTTAAACTCTTTATAGATTTCTTAATTTTACACTAGAAATGAATCATTAATATTATTTTAGTTTTAACATAGGAACATTTGTATGGCTATACGAACAAACGCTTGCTAGTCTTTCTTCGTTTAAGTTTAAGCAGATAAATAAACAAACACAAAAGCACGAATTTTTTTGTCTATGTTGGTTCGTTAAGAATGTAAGTTTATTCACCATCATTTATATTCGTTCATTAAGTATAAAGCACAAACCTTAAATTTACAAAATGTATATGACATTTTTTTTTTATGTGCGTGTTTGTCTAAATATACTAAATATATACAATAATCAAACATATATATGTAGACATACATAATGCATAAATAAAAATAAGTGAACATTCACAAAGGTAAATGAATTGTCTTCATGTTCCAATTACCGTATGTTTATTTACATTGAATTAATAAATAAACATTAAAAAAATATATAGTTTACCGAGCCATTCAAGAAGTTGAAATTCGAAAGAGAGAAGCTGAAATAGGGAAAAGAGGGAAAGTAAAAGGATTTGAGTGTGTGTGTGTGAGAGAGAGAGAAAGTGGAAAGAAAAGAGAGTGTGTGTTGGCTGCTCCTCCTCCTCCATTTCATATCCCCAACATTTCTCCCCTTCAAATTTCATCTTCACTCGCATTTCCTTTTTTTTTATAAAAAAATTAGGGTTTATAAAATGTCTAATAATAAAGGTGGATGGAACTGGGAAGTGAGTGGATTTGAACCGAGGAAATCGCCATCAGACCAGTCACCATCAACAACAGCAGCATCAGCTCCTCGAAGATACTCGATATCTACGCCCTCTGTCGTTCCGCATTCTCAACTTGTTTCTAAACAATCTCTTGCTACCAAACTTCATTCTTTAAAGGATAAGGTTAAGGTATATATATATATTAACTCTTTATGTTTACTTCTGCCATAATTCTTCTTATGCGCATACACAGATTTAAATATAGATATTCAATGTTTTAGGTTATTTTAAATAGGATTTTTCTAACTTGTGCCCTAAGGGCACATGATAAGCACATAAAAAGGATGTCGGGTCCCACATAAAAGGACACAGGGATCCACAGAAAGTACAATTTTTGTAGATCCCTATGTCATTTTTTGTAGGACCCGGTGTCCTTTTAGTATGCTTAACATGTGCCTTAGGGCACATGTTAGACAAACCCTTTTAAATATTATTTCAAAAACCACATTTTGCTAATTCAGAATTTTCCTTATTTTGCTCAAATAAATATAATCTAAACCGGTTATCTGCTTATAAATACGCATAAAAAATCAAACACTTTTTGAATATGGTATGTGAAAATTTGAATAAATAAGGTTTATGTTGGGTGTAAAGCGTAGACGTTTATTGTTTGCTCAGGTGTATAAGCGATACCAGCAGGCAGTGTCAGTTTAAGTGAACTACCTGACAGTAACAAACAAAAAATCAAGTGTGGATTTCATCAAAGAAATATGCTAGCGAATTAAGTTTTTAACCCAAATTGCCACATAATCTGTGATTTGAAATAGACTCTTCGTGTCAATTATTTGTGACCATGTTTCTTTATGTTTTTAATATTATTTACATTAGTCACTAGCACAATTACTCTGCACAAGGTTAACTCAAACGTGCCAGTAACTATATGATGAAACAAAACCCATCTAAACTTTCATTGCTGGAAGATGCATTAAGAGTTTAAAAGTATTCGTTCTTGACACTAGTTCATGGAGATCCAACTGTTTATAAAATGACAACAGTACAGATGCTAGAAACCATTTTGGCAACAAGTGAGTGGATCCCCTAAAAGTAAATCCAATAGCATGAGGATAGCGATTATCAATAAGCTGGACTTTCAGGGTGCTGACAAAATGGTGCTCTTTGGATGAAGCTTCATTAGAAAAACTCATTTGTAATCATAGGTCAATTTCCTGGAGGTGGAGATTTTTCAGTCAACATTTTATAACATAAACAGTTTTATATGAACCCAGAGTTTCCGTTGTTTGCATATCCCAATAAATTTATGGGAAGAAGAATCTTGTGGGATGGGATAACAAAATATGATACTAAGCGTCTTGGTGGTATAGAAATTTATGGCATAGGATAGTACATATGGCTTCATAGCATTCCACAATGCGCTGCATATTCCGTTATCATCAGCTGCTCATCAGTCAACACATTTGATGCATCCATGGTCAAAAGATGTTCTTTTGAACACATTTGAGCCCAGAACCCCAAAACAAACCAGTGAACTCAATTATAGTCATTTTGAAAGGGATTATACGAAGTGTGGAAATATTAACATTTGGCAGATCTGTTGTCGAATGGATGTTTATTTCAACACATTCGAGGCATATACCTCAACACTAACCTGTGAACTTGATTAAAGTTCTTCCTGAGAGGGATTATAAGAAGTTGTGGATGTATCAACAGAATAATAGATGACAATTGCGCCTCCCACTAATTCTTAAAGAATTCAGGCAATATAGCTTTTGAACATAGTATATGCCTGGGGATTTATTAAAGATTTGCAAGTTATATGCTCTGTAGTTGGCTGTATTTTGTGATTGTTAACTAGTATTGTTTTAACTGAGTTATCATACTACATTGACAGCACACAAGAGAAGATTTTGCAGAATTGAGACAAGAAGCCATTGATCTTCAGGAGTACTCTAATGCAAAACTTGATCGAGTAACACGATATCTAGGTGTTCTTGCTGATAAGACCCGTAAGCTAGGTATGATTACGTCTTGCTTCACTTTGTATTTTTGTTTTATGAGATAAGTACCCTACAAATATGGACTTCAAATTGATTCGGTTTTCGTATGAATCATTAGTCTTGTATGATATTTAACTTCTACTGCTTTCTCAAGCCTTAGCCTTAAGATTAGGCAGATCCTTGGATGTGGTTGAATGTGTGAAACTGTGAATACTCATGGTACCGTAAATGCTCATTTTGGAACCCAGGACAAGTGATTTTTCTCTCCCTCCTAGTCATTATATCGGTAGTTCAAGCCAAATAGCAGTTAACTGCTCTCAAAAGTTATGAGCTCAAATGTCACTTTTATCATTTGCTCTTAATAGTCTTTAACTCACTAATTAATGCTGATGGCTTGAGTCAAGTTGAAGTTCACACAATTTTTTGGTTAAGCTTTCACTCTAAGTGATTTATGTAACTCACCGACAATCTCATTTATTTCAGATCAGGCTGCTCTTGAAGCTGAAGCTAAAGTTGTCCCACTTATAAATGAGAAGAAAAGGTTATATGACGAGTTATTGACTGCCAAAGGTAATCATGATTTATTCGCGCTGGCGCTATCTTCTTAACGCATTCTCATGTAACTAGTTTTGTGCAAAATTTGATAAGCACAGCTATTCAAATCCATTTTTCACTAAATTATCTTAATACTTGAGTTCAAACTACTAAGAAACTTGCGCACGTTGTCACCTGTTTTCTAATATATCCTTTCATTTTAAGCAATTTTTCTGTGACACAATGTAAATGCTGGGAAGAGATTGGCCAATTGTCAAATTGTGCTTGAAAGGAGGTTTAGATTTACCCAATGAGGGTATTATATTCCAATTAGGTTCAAGCAAGAAAAAGAGGAAAAATATAAATGGAGTATTTTTGTTTTATTGGCAGCTTCTTTCTGGTGTTTAGTTGTAAATTTCTTTATCTGATAACTTCATCTATAATTTCAGGCAACATAAAGGTCTTTTGTCGAACAAGACCACTATTTGAGGATGAAGGCCCATCAGTTGTTGAATTTCCTGATGATTTTACAATTCGAGTCAATACTGGTGATGATACTGTATCCAACCCGAAGAAAGATTACGAATTTGACAGAGTTTATGGACCACATATTGGACAAGGTCTGCCACACTCTCTCTAATGAGTTTTGATGTTAGCCTGTAAGGGTCTTTGGTTTTTGTTGCTTCAATAACACATGACATCTTTGGCGTGGCAGCTGATGTATTCACAGATGTCCAACCATTTGTTCAGTCAGCTTTGGATGGACATAATGTATCAATATTTGCCTATGGGCAAACATGTTCGGGAAAGACATATACGATGGTTAGTTTCATTTTTTTATGGCTATTCATGATGTTTTTTTTTTTTTTTGTTTTATAGTCAATATTTTAAAATGGATATGCAATTGATGTGGCTGTAAAGCTATTCAAGCCTTCAACACCAAAGTTCGATAAATGTATCAGAACTTAAGATTTGATCAAATCTAGTGAACTGACTGCATGATCCTTGTTTGAACTTAATAGATATACATTTTAAATCTTGGTTATTCCTATTAATGCGACTTAACCCATGCAGGAAGGTTCTAGCCATGATCGTGGTTTATATGCCAGATGCTTTGAAGAGTTGTTTGATGTGTCCAACTCAGATACAACTTCGACTTCTCGATTTAATTTTTTTGTAACGATTGTTGAGCTCCATAATGAACAGGTAATTCTTTAGTATAGTTGCTTCTTTGATCATTTGAAACAAACACATCAACCCAAACCTAACCATTTCGATACTTGAGTGTAGACTGTTTTGGTATTTGATATTTTATCTTGTGTTTTATAGATGCATGATTTGCTTTCGGGATCGGAGACTGGTCTGCCAAAGGTTCAGATGGGGTCACTGGATTCTTTCATAGATCTTGTACAGGAAAAGGTTGACAATCCACTAGACTTCTCCAAAGTCATCAAAAAGGCGCTTTTAAGTAGAAGTGGCGACCAAACCAAGCTTAAAGTTTCTCATCTGTATGTGTTTAAATTGTTGACTTTTTGTTACATCAGTTCGCTTTTAAGTATCAAGTTTTAAAATTTTACGCAGTGTCATACATGTACTTGTTCCCTCTTGTATTTATTTCATTTTTTCTAATTCTTTCTAATCATCTCTATATGCTCTTTTCAAAGAACCTAAAAAAGTTTTTGTTTTGTATATTCCACAGGATAGTCACCATACATATATATTATGACAATTTGATCACTGGCGATAACTTATATAGCAAGCTTTCTCTTGTTGACTTGGCTGGAAGTGAAAGCCTAGGCCTGGAAGATAATAATGGGTATCAGACAACAGATTTGCTACATGTCATGAAATCACTTTCTGCGTATGTAACTTCTATAATTTCTTTATAATGATTTTATCATTCTGCACTTTATCTTACTAATGACTTCTGTTTCACAACTTACATAATTGTGTCTTTCCTTGCTGGATGGATAAACAAAATGAATTGGTTTTTTAGACATTAGTTAATTTACTCAGTGCACCTGTATATCTTACTGTCTAATCTATGAATGTAGGTTAGGAGATGTATTAGCTTCCTTGACATCGAAGAAGGAAGATGTTCCTTACGGAAATTCTGTGCTTACGAAAGCTCTTGCGGATTCACTAGGTACTTTCTAAAACTACATGTTTTTTCCTATTTGATGAGGATTTTGGTTGCCGACCACATCACTACTATGTTCTATCTGTAGGTGGAAGCTCAAAAACCTTGCTGATTGTAAACATATGTCCAGATGTCTCAAATCTGTCCGAGACATTGTCATCTCTCAATTTCTCTGCTAGAGCTGGAAATACCATACTGAGTCTTGGAAACCGCGATACCATTAAAAAGTGGAAAGATGTAGTAAGTTGATGAAGTCTTCCTCTGAAAATGTACATTTATTTGTGACCAGCTAATTTGCTATTCATTATGTAGGCAAATGATGCTCGCAAGGAATTTTATGAAAAAGAAAAAGAAACTCTTGATCTGAAGCAGGAGGTTGTGGGACTAAAACAAGAACTTAAAGTTGCAAATGATCAATGTGTACTACTATTCAATGAAGTTCAAAAGGCCTGGAAAGTTTCTTTCACGTTGCAATCTGATTTAAAGGTTTTTAAATTCACATTTAATGTTATATTATTCTAGCTACGTGTTTGAAGTTTTTCAAAATGATTATACATGCTGCTAAAGGCTCATCCATTAACGATTTGGTACAGGCAGAAAACATTATGCTTGCAGAAAAGCATAAGTTAGAGCAGGATCAAAACAATGATCTGAGAAATCAAGTAGCTCCACTACTGCAGCAAGTACAAGACCAGAAATTGCAGTTACAACAACGTGATTCAGCTATCGAGTCTCTACATGTTGGTCACTTATAGCTTTTTTTTTTTGAACCGCTGGTCACTTATAGATCTGAATATCTTAAAGTACCTTAAAGATCTAAGATACTACATTTGTGAAAATTCATAAAATTTTGTTATTTAACATATAACTTTAAGCATAGTGGATCTCTTATGAGGCTATAATCATATGCTGCAGGCAAAACTGAAAAGCATTGAGGCACAGCTAAATGCAGCTCTTCAGTCCAGCGAGAACACGCCCAAAATCAGCTCAGAGTCAACAGGAGAAAGCACAGAGTCTGCTGCTGTTACCAAGAAACTTGAAGAAGAACTCCAGAAACGTGATGCCCTCATTGAGGTATGCTACTTTAGTGGTATTGAGAACACAAAACCACATTACTGAGTAACATGAAAGCTCTTACTGATCTGTGGTTAAACACATTTTCAGAGGTTGCATGAAGAAAATGAGAAGCTTTTTGAGCGATTGACAGAGAAGGCCTCTTCAATGGGAAGCCAGCAGGTTTTTTCTTGGAATAATATCCCATTAATAATCTCCAGTGACTTTTGTTGTTCTCAAGCCTTCCATCAGCACGTGACGGGTTCCTCATTTGTTGTTTTCTTTTCTCAGGCCTTAGGAGCACCACCCAAAAATCTAAATCAGTCCCCTGATATTGGAAGGTGAAATCATTATATTAGTTTGAGATTTATTCAAAATATTCTGTTTCTGCTATTAATCTGAACATTAATTTACTGGCTTGACAGTAATAATAAAGAACGTGCATTGGATGTTGTACCTTTTTCCGCCGAAAAAAAGACCGATGGCACTCTTGCGTTGGTCAAGCCAGGTCAAGACAAGATAAAGTCAACCCCAGCAGGAGAGTATCTTACATCTGCTCTCAATGACTTTGACCTGGAACAGTATGATGGTCTTGCTGCTATTTCTGATGGAGCAAACAAACTTCTTATGCTGGTATGAGTGGTGCTATTTCTTTGTTCTGAGTAACTTAAAATATTTTTTTTGTTAGAGTTTGCTATTTCCTTTACCATTTTGGCATTTTAGATTTTTAATTTAACTTTGAGGTGAACTTGATTTTGATGGTGCAGGTTTTGGCTGCTGTCATTAAAGCCGGTGCTTCTCGAGAACATGAAATACTTGCTGAAATAAGAGATGCTGTTTTTGCGTTTATACGTAAAATGGAGCCACATAGAGTGATGGACACGATGCTTGTTTCTCGTGTTAGAATTTTGTATATAAGATCATTGCTTGCCAGGTCACCTGAGCTGCAGTCTATTAAGGTAAACAATATAGTTTTTTTCTCTTTATTGAAGCACTGTCGTTTGTTCCCTCAGATCGTGGAAGTAATTGTTGATGTTTTAGGTTGCGCCTGTTGAGAGATTTCTTGAGAAGCCTACCGCTGGACACAGTAGAAGCTCCAGCAGAGGTAGCAGCCCTGGAAGATCTCCTGTTCGTTATGATCCGACCATCAAGAATGCTCTAGTAGTTGAAGGCCAGATGCATGGTTTTAGAGTAAATCTAAAGCCAGAAAAGAAGTCAAAACTATCAGCTGTTGTTCTGAAGATACGTGGAATTGATCAGGTATGTTAGAAACTCTCATGTCTTTCTTTTTTAGCAGCTGGTGTGGTGATTCGGTCTCACGTATAAGGGGGTGCTTGGATGTGCTTCTGCTGTTTAGAGTTGTAACAATTGGATAATCCGATAATTGAGCCACCAATATTTGAAAATTTCTCTTTGTTTAAGGATTGCAAGATTAAATTAAAAATTGATCAAGCAAGATTTTTTTGTGCAAAAAATGAAATTTAGTGAAAGGGGAGCAATAGTTTCATTGATTAGTTTAAGATATGGGTAAATAGGTAAATTATTTTAACCCTAAGTAATCAGTTTCATTGCAGCTGATATGATACTGACTTTCTAAAACTGATTATATGACTCGTAAAATCAGATTATCAGAAGCAGAATCCTTTTTTCAAACACCCTAAGTATTTTCGGCTATTAGCCCATTCCTTGAACTGCTCTTCTTTTTGAGGTGGTAGATGCATTCGTTACATCATGATAGGGGACACTTGACCTATACATTTTCTACATCTACCTCTATCACCCATTTTGTGGGACATCGTTACAGTTCTACCCTCAAGTAAACGAGAACATGATCACAATTTCATTTTTCTGCTCAATGGCAAAATGGTCTAAACGAATAGCACCTAATATATATGACAAAATGCAGCACCTGATACTTTGAATCTGAAGGATGTATTCTTATTTGCAACAGGAATCATGGAGACAGCATGTTACAGGTGCTAAGCTTAGAGAAATAACTGATGATGCCAAAGCATTTGCAACTGGAAATAGGGCTCTTGCTGCACTCTTTGTTCATACACCAGCTGGAGAGCTGCAACGCCAAATCAGATCATGGCTTGCAATGAACTTTGACTTTCTCTCAGTCACTGGCGGGGATGCTGTAGGTGGGGTGACGGGTCAGTTGGAGCTTCTCTCTACTGCAATAATGGATGGTTGGATGGCTGGTCTTGGTGCTGCAATGCCTCCCACTACTGATGCTCTTGGTCAACTGTTAGCAGAGTATGCAAAACGAGTTTATAATTCTCAACTGCAGCACCTCAAGGTAAACACTTGAATCTTACTTTTAATTCATATATGGATTTGTAATTTAATAATTGTTAAACTTCTTGTAACACTACCTTTGATATTCTTTGAACTTATACATGTGTGGTTATCAGGATATTGCAGGTACATTAGCAACTGAGGCAGCAGAAGACTCATCACAAGTAGCAAAACTGCGTTCTGCCCTTGAGTCAGTTGACCACAAGAGAAGAAAGGTAGCCTTTTAACTAGAGTTGGAAGATGGATGGTTAGGCTATCGGTCAAAATGGGCCGGGTGTGCTGGTTTGCTAACAAAACTAATCTTATCATATTAATACTGTAAATATTTGAATAAAAAATAGGGACTTTCAGTCTGTTTGACCACTTTGACCCGTTGCCCTTCTGGCGATTTTATTTTTTGATTTTTGATTTTGACACGTTTGAGCTGCAAGACAACCCAAATCGACCCATTCTTAAGTAAACGGATTAAAATTGCCATCTAGTGTTGCTTATGGCATATTATGTGCCCTTTTGCTAATCAGTTGTTTAATGTTGTGATTAGATTTTGCAACAAATGAAAGGTGATAATGCGTTATTAACATTAGAAGACGGTGGTTCACCTATCCGCAATCCCTCTTCTGCTGCTGAGGATGCCCGACTTGCATCTTTAATTGCTCTTGATGGCATTTTGAAGCAAATTAAGGTTCTTACCTGAGATATAACTTTTATTTCTCTTTGGTTAGCACTTTGACAGTGAGCTCTATAAAGTTTTATCACATTTTTTATAAACTCTTCAATTTGACAGGAAATCCTGAGGCAATCTTCAGTAAATATAATGAGTAGAAGTAAGAAGAGAGCATTGGTTTCAGCATTAGATGATCTTTCTGCACAAATGTCTTCCTTGCTTGAGGTTGACCATCCATGTGCGCAGAGGCACATTGCAGACGCTCGCCGTGTTGTAGAGGTAAAAATGTCATGTTATCATGTAGAGGTGGCTCTATGGGTGGATTGGGTACCGGGCCGAACGTGTCTCAGTATATATGAGTGGGAACGGACTAACCTCTTTTATTGTACTTTCTTAGAGATATGATCACAAAAAAATATACGATTACATTACATCACATTACAATAACTATGTAAATTTTGAATAAAATGATATATGCGTGGCCCATATGTGTTAAAATAGACTTTGGAAGACTTTCAACCTGTTTGACATGTTTCACTTTTAGCTCTTTTACTGAGTTGATTTGTTTGAGATAATATACGATCCACTGATCCATTTATTAGTAAATGGGTTATACTTGCCATCACTATTCAAAAGTAATCCGTCATTGACTGAACCACATATACGCCAAGTTTATTTACCCCTATTCAACTGTTTCAATAATTTTGCAGTCAATCGTTGAGGAGGACGACAAACCGCAAGGGACATTAAGGGCTGCTTCTGATGATTTTTCAAGTGCTGAAACTGATGTGACACAATGGAATGTTCTGCAGTTCAATACGGGCTCCACAACCCCATTCATCATCAAATGTGGAGCAAATTCACAATCTGAACTGGTCATCAAAGCAGATGATCGGGTTCAAGAACCAAAAGGTGGTGAGATTCTTAGGGTTGTTCCAAGGCCTACAGTTCTAGAGTCCATGAGCTTGGAGGAGATAAAAGAGGTGTTTAGTAAACTCCCAGAGGCTTTAAGCCTTCTCGCACTGGCTAGAACTGCGGATGGAACTAGGGCCAGATATTCCAGATTATACAGAACTTTAGCCATGAAGGTTCCAGCTCTCAGGGAGCTTGTTGGTGAGCTTGAGAAAGGTGGTGGGCTTAAAGATGTCAAGTCATGAAAGCAGATGATGATGGGTGTGTATGAAAGAAATTCCCCTTAATTTTTTGTGTGCCTATGTTTATATAATACTGTATGTACGTGTGGCAAAGTTAGGCTGTAATTCACTGCAACGGCTATACTTCAATCGAGAAATATCTCCCCTTTTCTTCTGATACTTGAAAGTTATATCATTTTGATGTTCAATTTATGGGTGTGTCTTTTTTTGATGTCTCATTAAATGACCAACAATCTCATTTTAAGCTTCGTTTATTCATATACGTCTTCATCACCTCAAATTCGATCAACTGTGAAGTTTTTGTCTTGTTTGTTTATCATCTATACTATTTTATAATGTATTTGAGACATTTCTAAAATAAAAGACTTAAAAGTTTAAGCAACAAACTTACTTATAAGAGCACTCCCAATAATAACACCATAACACCAATAACACCGTCCACGTCTGCTGCCACATCGCCTTTTAACATTTAACATTAACATCCCCAAAAACACCCACAACAATAACATCCCAATAACACCATAACACCACTAATATTTCATATTTTCAATTTCAACCCTAAACTAAATCAAACACTTCATTTTTAAACTAAAACAAACATTTCATTAAAACTTAAAACATATTACAATACGAGGTAAAAAAAATACAACAAAATAAAAAATACAACGAAATAAAAAACCATACAACGAAATAAAACGTATAACAAATTAAAGGAAATGACGAAATACGATCTATGACGAGGTTTCGTTATATTTTGCGATGATTCGATCTTTTCGTCGTTGATCC